>CABFOV010001247.1:82746-127371 GCA_902141375.1 Timema poppense
GGGAACAAGTCTTACTGCTATTTTGCTATTTAAATTTGTTTAATTTTGGCTAGTTTTTGTAACTCAAATAAGGAAGTTTAATGTTAGTGAAATGAACCAGCATTTGCCTGGAGAGAGAATGGGGGCAGTAATAATATGAGACCCCCGTTCCCCCCAATGTAACTAGACTCCAAAGGTCAAGGCTAAGCATGACTGGCACTGGGTGAACTCCCCTCTGGTTTCAGAATGCCAGTTTCATCCATTTAAATAAGCTGTTGCCCATGTGTTTATTATAGTGCTACACATCTTACTGTCAGTTTGGGTAGCGCAGTCAAAATTATACAAATTGACTGATCCTTTATCACCGTGGCTTATTGTCCCTTTGGGTTGTGTGCATCTATACTAATTATACTAATGTGTTATTGATAAGGAAGGTTGAATTTTAGATTAAGTGTATCTGCATTAGCATGGAAGGAAAGTAGAAAACCATTTAGGGAAAAAAAGAAACTCAGCGCACCCCGCCAGGATTTGAACCTCCGATCTCCTCGTCATCGGTAGTCCAGTCTATTGTGAGTGTGTTGCCTTAGAGACCATGTGGCCACCATTGTAATTCAAGAATATTTATTATATAAAATGTTGATAAGTTGTTTATGCTTAATTCATTCTCACCTTACTTCATAAAATATCATTTAAACATTTTTATAGAATTTATTGATACACAAAGAACAAATAGATGTTAAAGTCTGATCATGAGTCAATGTTTAAATAGAAAATGACATATGAACACAAGAAATGAATCCAAGCTCTCATAGTAACAGTAACCGATAGATGGACGGTTAAAGTGTGGTTTGATCCCGATTGGGTGTACTTTGAGGTTGTTCACATAAATTGTTTCCTACTCTCTCTTCATGCAAATGTGGGTACACCTACTCTAAAATTCAATCATCCTCATCCTTAAATTATTAGTGTAATTAATATATAAATGCATAACTTGAATAGGTAATAAGACATTGTGTTAAAAAAAATCACTTCTATTAGTTAATGTATTTCAAATTACCCAATCTCGTATATGGTTATAAGTTACATGTTAAGGTAATTTAAACATATGAAATATGATTACATTTTCTGTGTGAAATCACCTTACTAAGGAGTTATACACAAATAACGAAATCACACACAGATGATTAAATGACCTAATAAGCGACTCATTGAAATGTGATTTACTAAAACTTGGAAACATATTGAATTTGAGGGCAATGCTCTGCATTAATTGGTTTGTAAAAGTCAAGTTAGTGAATGAAGAAAATTTCATATCATCGCGTATGACAAAAACATTGACTGTAATTTCAACAAAATGTTGTCGAATGGTTTGAGTTATATTAAAACTTTTAATCTCAGTTAGGCACCTAACTTTATTTTGTTCATTCATACGTTCACTAATTTATTCATATTATATTGTTTATTGGTACTGTTCCCATTAAAATGACCTTTTTTACTTTACCTATTTAAAAAAAGTATTTTCAAGAAATTACTGAATACAAGTTATAGCTTGATGACGGAGGGACACAAATTTACCATTCCATAGACATTTACTCCTAGGGCTGTTATTAATAAAATATCAAAAGCTGTTAATAATATGAAAAAAGTAGGGAGGGGGGAACATGTTCAATCTATTTTTACTGAAAGACAACTATCTTACCTTGACGAATTACTCTATGGAGAAGCTTATAAGATAAGGTTATAGTTGCAAAGGCAGGACTGCTATTTTTTTCAAGGAAACAAAGCCTACAATTGAGTCTCCAAAAATCTCATCAAGTCATCTGGTAATATTTTATAAAACAAATGACCGCTTAACTTCACACATGCAGCTTTTCCGTGATTTTTTTTTTTTCAAGAATGCATATGAAATTATCATCTAACTATAAAATAAGTCCAACAAATTCTACTTAAGGTTATGTTTCTACTCGAGATGTGTTTACAAATATAAAATTATTGTGCTTACTCTGTTTAAAACTTGATCTCATCTGTCTCTCGCAATACTTTCACAAAGGTCTTGAACCAAAGATACTCATGAGGTGAGCTCTCAGCTCATCAACTACGTCATGGCCTTTTAGCCATTGGTACATAAATTTTAGGTGCTTTTTTTTTAAATACTTAACAAGCAAACAAGTGTGCACTGTTATTATTATAAGTATATTTTTAACTAGTGTGTTTAACACTAAGGTTATTAACGACTTACTCTAATGCATAGGAATTGAGTCAGTGACTTAGAGGAAATGCACCCAATTAGCATGTTGAGAGAATGGGAAAACCAATGATAAACCACTTTGTGGAAAACCACCTTCAGTAAACCTGGCTCAGATTCTAAACATGACCTCCCCATAAATGGGAATTTGGTCTTTTGAGAGCCTGATGACTTAAATGATGTGACCACAGATAAAAGTAGTAATAGTAACTATAAAAGAAATCAATTTGAAGCACAAATAGAATATACAAACAATAATAAGCAAATTTATGAACAAAGAAAACAAGCATTTTTTTAATTTAGTTTTATAGGTCTGTATTTTAATTTTACCAGGCTACTAAAAAGTTCTTCAAATGTGTTACAAACACATCTGACAGGACAGTTAATAGGGAAATTAGATATATATGATCATGATCGAAAGAGGAAACACTCAACACCAACAAAATTGAGCTCAATTAAAAAGTTCAATCTAATTTTAACATTTTTTTTTAATTATCTGGTGAAATGGTTGGTGTAATTCCAACAAAAACATGCCGAGAAAGACATCTGGCTGAATACAATAAGCAACTGATATCAGAAAAATAGTTTATATGCAAGTTTTCTCATTTAAATCTAATTCTATTAGTAAAAATATGTTATGGGCAAAACCCTGACCTTCGAATAAGTTTGCCAAGGCTCTATTACTAACTGAACTTTCCACAACAATGCCCATGTTCAACACACATTTTCTTGTTTAATTAAACATTTTGCTCAAGCCTAAAATAGTGCAATGTCAAATCACTATTCAAGAGTTGTTTTTCTTCACCGAGTCGTGGAACTTGTTTGGATTATTTGTATACATTTATTAATTACACTAATATGACAGGGATGATAAAGGTATGAGTTTTATATGAAATTTACTCACATTTGCATGGAAGAAGATTGAACAACCATTTGGTAAAAACCACCCTCAGTGCACTCGACAAGGATTTTAATTCTAATCTCTTCATAAACAGCAATCCGGCCTAACACTAGAATGATGCGTTAAGAGTCATTTGATAAAATTCACCCTTAAAGAATATATTATAAGTCAGTGGATCTCAAAATTGTGTTCGCGGCACACTTTTGAATAATAAAGTTTTTGGAGGCATACTTTAAGGGGATAAATGATAAAAAGAGGAAGTTTTGGAAGTTTGAAAAAGAAAAAATCTTTTTAAATAACACAATTTAATCAAGATATTCAATATTTTTAAAGTGTTTTTTACATTTGTAAAGTAAAAACAAAGAACAGTAAATTAAATTGTAACTACTATGAATTATTACTCAATTGTTATTTTAATGGAAAACTTGAACTTTTTAGTTATTTCGGTAATAATATGGCATATAAACAATAAGGTGACTCATTTGATGTTGGCGTTCACAAAGTTTCCTCCCATATTATCCACTTGATGTTTGCTAGATAATGGAATCTTAATTTGAAGAGATCTGATTGTTACATATCGATCAAAAGTTGACGACACACCTTCGAAGAGTTCGCTGAGAACTAGTTATAATTTGTTGTCTAGATAGGGAAGTTTGTGCGCATGATTAAGAGCTTGCCTAGCATAGTAGCTGGAGGAGTCATGTGTTACGCTAAAATCCTAAATCTTTGTGCAACTATTTATCAAAATATTAAAAGAAAAACATTAAATTGCTTGTGTTCTTTGTAGATAAAGTTTGCTCTTGGCAATCACCTCACCCTTACAGGCAACTGTGCTCTTAAGAGATATGTAATGCACCTCCTTAAGAAGAGGGGGGAGAGAAATACCTACCACGGGCGCCATACCACACAACCACCATTTTTACCATCTGGCCAACCATCGTGAACAAAACCATCTGGTCAAACCATGGTGACCAACTGCTACAAAACCATCTCGGTCAACCATTGTCATGTCGAGTCTACCATTACCAACACACACACCCTAAAGTGAAGCAAGCAACATTCTGTTAGCAGGGGTGGTAAACTCTCCGCCGCAGGTACTGCTGCCAGCACTGCTACCAACCCAGCCACACAGACTTGAGACAAGGTAGACTGTTGACACATCTTCGAGGAACATTTGTTTACAGACTCTCCACAAGATTATGGGTCTTAATTGTTTAGTTTTCTTTTAACAGGTTTGAGATTTTAATCAATTAGGGGGGTGTGAAGCTTTGAAAACTGACAAGCTTCAAATATTTGTTAGTTTTGACTTTGAATTGAGAGAAAAATTCAACAATTTTGAAGCGTCACAAAATAAAATGTATCAAGTTAATGTTCGGCAGTTATTTTTATCACAAATTAGCATCAGTGTAAACAAATAATTGAAATATTTAATTCACATTTTGTCATAGTAATTTAATTTATAATTTTAATATGAAATATATAAATTATGTTTAGAATATAACATTATGTATGTATTTATTTAAAACCTAGATTTACATAGCTAAACAAAGTATAATATTGTTATCCAACATTGAACATTTGTTAAATAATCAAACTTCAATTCGGCTTCGGGAATATTTCATATATTCAATTTGACTTGCTTTGAATTGAAAAAATCGACTTTGCACCCTTTTATATCCATTATTCCAATGTGTTAGATTCCCCACCCCTCCGCCCTTTTTTTTAGCCAGACTATTCTTTTGGTTTTTTACTCTACCCCCTTTGGTGTAACAATTTTTTTAGTATTTTCTTTCAAACAGGCAGTTCACTTTCTATTTATCTTCCTCTGAACTGTACCTCGCTTGATGTTGCCAAAGGGCAAGTTTGAAGAGATACCTTTCCGGTGTTTCTTGAGTCCCACAAAACTAAGTCAATATATAAGTAGACTCTTACCCCATTTCTTGGAAAGGGTGGAATACCTTTGAGCCATTTACAAGTGTGTGCAACTCTTGAAACTTTACAATTGGAGCTTTACCTAGTCTTGTAAAGTAATCCTAATCTAGCACTGTGAGCTGAGGGAGACCCTTGTTTGACTCTAGTTGGATTCTGTGTTCACAAATCCCCTCTATCTTTGAGATGTTGCGTTCTCAATCCAACTCTGTCTTTAGAATGAAGCATGTGATGCTGCGCTCCCAATTCACCTTTATATTTAAATTATGACATGGGATTCTGCACTCTTAGTCCAACACTAAACTTGAGTTATGACATGGGATTTTAAGATCTCAATCAACCTCTACCTTGGGTTGTGATGGGGGATTATGTGCTCTAAATTCCCCTCTAATTTGAGTCTTAACAAGGGATTTTGCTTTCTCAACCGACCTCTAGCCATGCGTTATGAGTTAGGATTTTGAGCTCTTAGCCGATATTTATCTTTGAGTTATGAAGAGATGGGATTGTGAGCTCTCAACCAATATATAGCTTCAAGTTATAATACAGAATTTTGAGCTTTAAAAATACCTCCATTTTTGTGTTGTGACAAGGAATTCTGCACTCTTTAAGTCCACCTCTTTCTATGGGCTGTGACATGGGATTCAGCGGTCTCAATCCACTTCAATCTTTTAGTTGTGTTATTTTGTGCTCAGAACCCACCTCTATCTTTGAGTTGTAACCCAGACATATGTACACTAAGATTCATCTACAATCTTTATCGTTCTTCTCCTTGCGTTTGTTGCCACTATTTCTCACATCCTTGCTTGCTCCTTTTGGTCTTTCTTTCCACAATGCCCGGTAAAATTTGACACCTTATGAACTCAACAAATGACGAGGCGCATATATGAAGGTAGAGTGTGTGGATCAAAAGTAAGGGTGAGCCATGTAAGATGTGGTTAAATGTGGTAGACGAATGTGTGAAAAAGAGAAACATTAGTTTTAAGAATAAAAGAGCATGCATGTCTCGGGGTATGAATGTTGTTGAAGAGAAAAGAGTAATCAAGGATAGGGAAGTGTGGAGAAAGTTAGTGAAGATGTAATAAGTAAGGAGTTGTTTTTTGAGCTTTATGCACAGTTTTTTGAGCTTTATGCACAGTTTCTTGCCCACCCCAATGAGGAACGGAGTGATTAGGCATGTATGTATAAGTTCATCTTGCAAGGATGCAGCTTTCGAAAACGTATCCTGCCATTAATCTGGCAACGCTCAACCTCATTAGTACTGTGACTAGTTCTGGTACTAATCATGAGAGCATAATTTTCAATGTGCAATTGATGTAGCCACTGTATGAACAGAAAAAAATGTGTAATGTTGACGCCGATGAAGAGATATTCAAATTCACTATCAAAGCAACCGCGAAGCAGATAATATCCTAAAAGTAGTTTGGAAATATTTAAAAGAAACATTTATATGGTAATGTTAAAAATTTGTTTAAAAAATAGTTGTAGTTTTTTCAGGAATCTAACTGTGGAAAACTATCTACCCACAGACGTGGATCAACCTCTTCTGAATATGCCACACTGTCTACCTCTTCAAAAGTCTATGTTGCCACAATAAAAATACAAGGCCAATGGATTGGGAACAAATGACATTAAATAATAACAACATTCTAGGACTAAAAATAAAAACATCCTCTGTTGGTGAAGTGCTGTGAGCTATCGATTAATTAAAAAACAGTAAAATTCTACACTTGTATAAACTAACAATGTGTCTGTGAACAGTGTAAAAACAACACAAATATTACACACATGGTCTATTTTTACGTTTCAAAAACTAAATTAATTAAATATATAATTTGATAAGTAGGTATTTTAAAAGAAGACTAGGTTTGAGGAGCAAGCTTAAATGAAAAATCCAGCTTGTTAAAAGAAAAAAAAAAAAAAGTTAATGAATATGATTTGTGTATTAGGTGATTTCTCCAAAAGTTGTGTTATTTATAAAATATAATGTCTTAACTGGAAATCAATTGTTTGTAGGTTTGGACACTAGAGCTAATAATATTTAGTGATGAATAATTTAATAACTAAACTAAAACACACATTTTCATTTACTCTCTCCTCAAATTTGTTAATTAAGAGTTTTTACTGTTTTAAAAAAATACTTTTTACTTTAACATGATCTGAAAGTTTTGACTCGAGACAAAGGTAAATGTTTTAGTAGCAACTATTAGGTGGTCTAGATTATGAAATTTCCAACAAACTCACTCGCTTAAACTTTGAAAATTACTTTTCGTTCTTTACAACGCCAAAATTTAATAGTTAAACCATTTAGCATGCAAATAAAAAAAATCATAAGGATGTGACAATTTTGACATATTAACATTATTGGGGAATTGTCAGCAATTTGGTAATTTACATACCTAATTTTAAAATTTTTAATAAAGACGAAAATAGTCAAAAGTTTTAATATTTTGTTTTTGGTTTTACCAAGCACTTTCACACAACTGGGTGATTAGTGGGAGGGACACCCTGATTTAAATGGACTTTGAACTAGGGATGTGGTCTGAAGATAAGTTTTAATTATACTTAACTCATTTCTAGACTTTGAAGGAATGTATTAAAACTGTAAGCCTATTTGTATCGAAAGAAGAGTACTGAAAACAGTAGGGTTTTTCAATAGAAATATTTATTAAATAATGTGCTTTAAAGTAAGATATACGTGATTAAATAAATATGATAGAATTGTAGAAAAATGAAGCACAAATTATAGTAGAAACACTAATATACATACACAGACACACGTCAATATTTTGAGTTTCGCTAACTTTCTCTTTAGTCTTTTAACTACTACTTTGGGATAGATGCCACGAAAACATCGAATTGATATTAAAGTATTTGTAAATATGTGTTAGTGTTTTTACTTGCATTTGTGCTTCATTTCTCTACAATTGTATCTTATTTATTTGGTCACATATTAAATTTATTTTATCTACTTAACAAATTTCTACGATAAACAAACGAAGCAGAAGGAAACTTTTTAGCACAGTGTCTTACTACCTGTTCAGGTTATACAAATGTGTACTAATCACTATGATGAGTTAAAGACAAGGAAGATTGAATTTAGAGGAAGTGTACCCATATATGTGTGTGGAAAAACCACTCTTCAGTATATACGACCAGGTTTTTGAAACTCGATCTCTCTGTCCTCAGCAGTCTAGTCTATTGGTAGAGTGATGCCTTAGATGAACTAGACTATTATCAAGAGGGTGGGGTCTAAACGATAGCATTACCAAGATAGGTAAATATATAAAATATAACCAAAAGATTGTTTCTTTTTATACCCTTTCTATATCAGTAGGGTTAAGAGGGAGGAAATATTCATGTTCATAGTAAACTTATTGAAACTTAAGTATAAATCAAAAAAGCATTAATATCGAAAGAAAAAATATTGATATTAGTAAAGTATTGATAGTTTTTCCACATCCCTATTCCAAACCTATACCGAGACTTCCCTTGAAATTCCCACATATTAATTCGTAAATAAAAAAATTCCATTAAAACCTTGGAAGTGGAAGACCAGCCCCCAAGACTGAAATCTTAGCTCTTTCGACCAAGAGCCAGCCTGCTTTAACCAGGGTACACTACTCAGCGTAGATATTCAGGGGTTTCAAACCCTAGGCTTTCACCCACAGGTTGTTTTTCAGAAAAAAAATTACGGTTGACATACCTTGACGGAGGCCGTTTGTAGCCATATTTGGACTCGAGACAGTCACGGGAGAAATGACCCCTCTCCCCACATTGATAGCACCTCATGTTCGGATCATAGCCCCTGCGGCCCCTACCTCGGGTCCTCGGACGGGCCACTGTCACTCGAATACGACTACCACACACCGTCCTTTTGACAAACCACGCACCCACTTTGAGACAGGACACATTGTTCTAAATTGTAAACACAATCATATACAATCAAGATAGAGGGCAACCACCATAAGAGGGGTTCTATCTGACAGCTAGTAGGTTTTATTGTATACATTGGTAGAAAGTCACTAACATCAAACTATTAGGAAATAATTAATATTTGTAGAGATGGGCCACTCGAATCTTCGGAAATCCTCAAATCCTGAGAAGTATTCAAGATATATATATATATATATATATAGAGAGAGAGAGAGATATACACAAACACACACTTGGAGTGTGCATAGGAAATATTCCTGATGCTAAATCAAAGTGCGAATATTTTATAAAAAAAAAATTATAAATTATTTCTCATATTTATACAACTTTATATTACACTAAATCTCTAAATCTAGGGAAGTATATTTTAAACTATATATATATATATTTTAAAATATACTTCCCTAGATTTTTTTTTTTGAGAGGTAACATTGTACGATACATATTATATATATGACAATATGGGGACAAATAACATCGCCAACTCACATGCCGTCAGTGGCGCGCAAAGCATCTTCAGCGTCCTCCCGGTCCCGGAAAACCACAAACGCGAAGCAAGGTGGAGACTTGGCCACCCATATCTCCTTCAAAGGACCGTACTTGTCGAACACGTACTGAAGCTCATGTTTGGACACCCCCATACCTTCTTGACAATACAGTAAGCATAAAATAGTACCCTCATGTTAAACCCTTGCATTTTGGCTCACTTCATTTCTTAAGTCATAGTCCCAATAGGCCTACTGATTATGAGCTGGGGTCAAATTAATGCTATCTATAGAGGCTTGCCATTATTTTCTTACTACGAAATTCCCTACGTTTTCCAGAAATAATTCCCATTTTTTCCAGACATTTTAGAGAGAAGTATGAAGGAATTAAAGTTTTATTTTTGTATAAAAGTGACTATTGTGAAGTGGTGTCATTGGTATTTAGAACAAGTTAAATTCAACCTTAATAAGTAAATTGATCAAAGGGTGGATATGGAGGGACACGGAAAGGAGGGAGGAGGCCGGGTTTTGGGCCATTAATTTTAATTTGTGCCAGTTTGCTTTTTCTTCCATGCAAAGGTGTACAATTTAGAGCTTGAAGTTCAATGTCCTAAACTCACATATTATATTCCAAATTTGATTTTATACATTCAGAAGTAACCGGTATCGCCTGTGGTAATCATGAAATGGATTACTTGGTCACCCCTGGCAACACTTTTATTTGCGTCAAACAGACAATAAAAGAAACTCGTTTTAATTCTTCTGACCCAGTTTTTAATTAATTTAAAAAAAATCTAATCCAAATTTGTAAATTCCGGCTTTTGAGATGCATATGTTTGTGCACAGGGGCTACAGGTACTAATTTTTAAATTTCAGACCTCTGCGTGCAATAGATATCAAGCGATGCTCATGACAGACATACATAAGCTCTTAATTTTATTGATACCTATACATTTTTTTGTGAAATTCTCTTGAGTTTTCCCAGTTTTTCTCTCAGACTAAAAACAATTCCTGTTTTTTTTCCAAGTTCTCCATATAAGTGACATCTGTGATATTTTTGGCATTTATATGAAAAAAATTTAGTAAAAGTGGCATGGTACTTATCAACATCGTTAAACCAACCTAGGTCTGCCACATGTAATCGAACTCCTTCAGCCTCTTCAGAGCTTTGGCTGTGACTTCGACTGCGGGAACTGCCAGAACTACTGCTACGACTACGGCGATCATGACGGGACCTTCTCTTGCTGGACATCTGGTATTGTATGTATTAACACTCACTGTAACAATGCAACACTGACTGCGGGAACTGCCAGAACTACTGCTACAATTATTGCTCTAAGAGTGGCAGGTTTATTCCCAGCTTGACTCGCACGATATAAATGAGAAATAATACCTATTTAATTTGACTATATTGTAATTTAAAAATATGGGCTTTGAATGATGTCTTAAAATTAACTAGGATAAGATAACATTAGCAAAAAAAAAGTGTGTAGTAACGAGGTTATTGTAGGTGACCTGGCGGTCTAGGGGTAAGGTGTCAAACTTCTGTGATGGCGGCCGGAGTTCAATCCTCGGTCCCGGCACGGATTTATCTGATTACCAAACCCTTCCTTCACCTCTGACAAGACATCTTGTGAATGTGGGGAATGCCAGGCCTCCACCGTGGTTCGGATTCTACGTTAAACTGTAGGTCCTTCATTTCATCTCACAATCACTCTACCATTACACATTAGCATAAGTGTGTATAACCCGAACGGGTAGTAAGACGCGGTGCTAATAATAATAATAACGAGGTTATCAATTTATTTATAACACTAAAAATTGGCAAAATATTTAGACCTAGTAATGCACTTAAAAATGAAAAATTATGAAAGAAAAAAAGGAATATATATGCATATTAAAAGAAGACAGGAATTGCAGGTCAAATTATAAAAAAATATGTTGCTACTACTCGACAGAGAAAACATGGCATCTCGTAGTCAAGTGCTGCAATCGCTCTAGAGTATGAAAGGTGAAAGGGTGAGAGGAGATAGGCCTACCCATAGTGCTCTAGTACAGTCAGTACCAAATGGCAAATAAGTATTTCATTGTGAATAGTTGGTTTAGCATGCTTATTTAAAGCCTTTTTTTAAAAAGAAAACTTTATGTACCTTGTATTTAAAATTTAATAGGTTTCTGTAATGTTTGTCAAAAGAGTTAAAAACAAAGTAAAAACATCCCACATAAAATTAAGTATTGGAAGTCCTAAACTATCAAACTTACACGCCCCCCTCGATAAGCTGACCGAAGTGTACATGCCAGAACGTCAAGATAACGACTGCTGACATATCATTGGTCTCCCCCTTCATTCTTCAAGTCGTTGACGTTCTTTCCGCATGCAATGTTACTGCGTCGAGTAGTACAGCTTCCTGATTGTGATTACAATGGACAACTAGATATATCTCTCGAGATTCACAGGAGTGAATCGCTTTCGGTTATCGCTTAAAACATTATACAGTGAAAAGCTCCTCTCTACATCACGCAGTGATGGAACAATACCGTACCCACATGAAGCTGGTCATCTATGTAGGAGTGAACTCTTTGTCACTTCCTCTGTATATTACCCCTGAATAACTTGGCTGATTCCTTACAATTAATACTGAAACCTGCATTTATGCTCAATATGTTTTGAGATTTCTCCACTATGGCTCTCACGGCTGTGCCTGGCACAGTATTTTAGGTTCTTTGTGGAACAGCATATCTACAAAGATTATGATGAATAAAGTGTTTCAAGCTTGATGAAGGTGTCAGAAAGTGTGACTGTATGAATACAAGTGCCTTCGCTCTGCAACTCCTTCCTCTCACAAGTGCTGATTGCAGATTCAATGTCATTATCTTCAGGATTCAACAAACCTAAGGCATACAGCCACCCAGTCCCAGAAATTCTCTCTTCCACTCCTGTTTTCGTTGCCCGTCTCAAATTCTGTTCCCAGGAATATTGGTAAAAGTTGGACGGTTCGTCCAACAACTATAATCGACTTTAGCGCTACCTTATTGAATCACTGTACAGGGCCAGTTGCAAATAGCCTACAAAAATGGAGTTATTAACTTCATCTGTTAAGGGTACTAAATTTTTCCTGGGAAGTGAAAAAGTGTTTGTTTAAGAGTTAAAATACTGTAGGCCTGTGTATTTATATTCATATTCGCCAAAATATGTGATTAAACCAATTATAACATGACCATAAAACATCAGTTGATTAAATATCGCATAAATTAAATTCATATAAAGTTGGCATTATCGATATTAGTTGTTGACATTTTTTATGTGTCTTATGGAATTAATAACACTGCAAGGTAAGGTGGGTTTTTTTGTAAAAAATATATATATTTTCCTAGACGGGACCATTAACGTTCTCTACCCAAAGTGTCAATCAAATCTAAAACTTATTGAACCTTCAAGGGGTCCTTGGAACTAATCGGATACAGCCATGTCCAGACTAATTAAATGAAAATGTGAAACTCGCATTGGTAGGCTTCAATTCTTAAAACACATTTTGCTGTTGTAAAGGTTATACGCATTATAATACTGTACTCACCTAAAATATAGAACTTATATAACAAATGTTATATTTTTCAAATATATTCAAGATAAGTTTATCCTACGTCTTAAAATTTTATTTTCACCTTATCTAAGATGTTAATCTATATCGTATATTCGCCACATCACTGTTTATTAATCGCATTAAGATCATGTGACATGTACACCAACAGTTTATATTAAAGTCGAATTCTCTTAGGATATTGAGCTCTGGCATACTAAAATTAACTCAGTCTAGTTTATATTCTACTGCTAGGTGTCAGTGTTTAACACTGTCTCTACACAACTATTTGAAAAGTATTTTATAATAACGAACAATGATAAAATAGATAAATAATAAACTAATAAGTGCAACTTTAATAAAAAACCTTATTTTAATTTTATTTTTTTCACTATTTTTAGCTATTTCCATTACTATAATATCATTTAGCCACTGGGCCGTCTCATTTTTAATCTATTCAAAAAGTTTATATTTACTTGAATGTCTAGCTTGTCAATTAAGATAAATATTTGTAATATAATTTTATCAATTGTAAAGAGAACAGAAAGGTAGCACCATTTGCAGGACTTTGATTATGTTTTCTTGCTTACTTTCCCCAATACACAACAGTTTTATTTTAATACAAAGACAGCCAAATACGCCTATACATATATTTAAAAAATAATAATTAGAGTAATGACGTTAATTTGATATTATTGTTGATTTTAAAAGCTTATTTATTATTTAAAGTTCCCAAAAATAAACCCAAGCAATTTTGTTTGCTTCTATGTAACGTACGAGATTGTGTGCTGAGTGATGTCAAAAGCTCAGGCAGTCAGATGTCCTACTCCACCTGGCGCTACCTTCTACTATCTACATTTATTCTATCCCCCACTCTTAGCCACAATGATCTTATATTGTATCAAATTATCTATTCCTTACTTTTTGAAATAGTGTCCCCTCTCTAATATTGTACACAATAATAACAAAACAAATAGAAATTGTATTAATACGGTTTCCGACTATAAGAAAACACAAACGGTGTTTTCCAATAACAGCCATGCCTAAAGCTTACATTTGTCCAGGGTATCTTCATTTTAGAAGCAGCAAATTTATTTCCACTGTAATAATTTTTATTATACTATATGTTCTACAAGAATAACACTCGAACGAACCCATTTATTTATTTGATCAATAATAACCAGGCCTTGTACAGTAAAAGTATTTTTAGTTTATTAATAGCTATTTATGGATCACGATTGGCAAGTATAACGCTTCTTGTGTGTGGGTAGACTCTTCTGTTCTGTTTATCAAAGCATCTGCATACGGGTAGCGTGAAATTTAGCTGGGGATTTTCATCAGGGTAGGCCCTGTGGGTTGAATCTGTCAAGGGAATTGTAAGGCTCATCGACTCATGCACTTACTTTGATGGGACTGAAGGCAGTCAACAAGTCACACACACACGAACAATCAACACACACGCAGTCCCTTCCACCGCACCTAATGCACAAGGTTGAGCACCACTGGTATCGGTTTTGTGGGTAATGTTAGGCAAGAGCCACAGTGTTGGCCCTTAAGAGAGCCAACCATTGTCTCTAAAAGGGCCGTTTTTTGGTGGTGCTACAACAGTAATCTACGTTCCAATTGGTTCGCAACATAATACGGGAAAATAGTTCTACTCTTTTCTTTTAGCTATGTGACAACTGTCCCTTTGATCTAATTAGGTCCCTAACATTTCCAGTAAAAAACCCACGCTACCAGGGATATGAGTGAAATCATATTTTTTTGTAATGGAGCGTGCATCCTGCACAATACTATCGCATGTTTTTACCCTTACTTCTGTCAAGGGGATTTTTCCTGCTCTTACTTTCACTCAGTAGGGTGGCTATGGCATTCTTTCTTCTTCGGTCTGCTTGGTGTTGCCTCACCTTACTCTACTAAGAGTAGTATATTTCTTTCAAACTATCACGCAACGTAAAGTGCATAGGCTTTGACTGACGCACACCAAGCATCGCTTCCCTGGTTTAGCTTAGTTGCACATGTTGCAGTGGGGTATTCTCTGGGTATGTTAGTCCTGCGCTGCATACCCATAATTACTAATTTTTTTGTTTAATCCAAAGTTGTATGTGTGAACTGTGTAAACACTAATGTTTAAATTGTTAATAAATATACATGTAATGAATTATTAATTGTAAAACTAATATTGGTTCATATTCCAATAATACTGTGTTTTAAGTAATTCTTATTCCAAAAGGTTTTACTTAGCATAATAGGAAACCCAGGGCTTGCTACTTGAAAAACTCAAGGCAAGCTAGGGAGGCCCTAATGGCCTTGCTCAATGTCTAGGGGGTTGAAACACATTCCTTTCCGTTGGCCCATAAGTAATTGGCCAATGAGCACACTTTTTACACTCCAGGTCATGCTGTTCCTGTGAAGCAAGCTAACCATTGTGCAAACTATTGAAAAATTATTCAAGATTACAATGTTTATTTATAAAGCTAATTTAATGTAGTTTACGTAATATTACATAAAATTAATTGTAAAATAATAGTATACGTAATAAGTTTTAAATTATACACTAATTAAATATATTGAGTTATGTTTAGGTAATCTAGTCAGGAGTGTGTTACCATTTCAAGATGATTTAGAATGAAAAGGTAAAATAAAATATATTTTAATATAATTTACTTAATAAGTGGCGCACCCAGCCATTTACTTTGGGGGGAGGCATTCAATCAAGGCTGTAGCAAGAATGACATTTTGATGGAAAGAGTGGGTTTGTGGTTGCACAGTCTCCTAAGCCCTGAAGGCCGAGAATATTTATAAATATTAAATGCTTTTATAATTCATTTGGAGTAGTTTTATAGTAATTAAGAAGTTTAAATAATTCAAATGGTATTAAAGCTATTATTTATATGTTTTTTTAATTGTTAGTTTTGTGTGTAATGGTAAACCATTTGAATATTAGGCTTAAGTCTAAATCCTGGTCTTAAAATGTAGCATATACATTCGACACATTTTCAATGATAAATATTTTAACTATACTTAATATTATTTAAATTTATATGAACCATATTTTTGGTGTTGGGGAAAGAGTGGGGTGAGGGGGTCAAATACCCTGTTTGCCCCTCTCCCCCTTGGGTGCACCACTGCTTACAGCAAAATATACGTGTAAACATCTTAGCAATAAGCCAATGACGTAGCAATAGACTATTAATAGTCCAAGATAATCTCCCCTATGTTAGTCAGAGTTTACGCATCTAAATAGCTTCTGGATCATAAATTCTCAAGTTGGGAGACTCGTTTGTTTCCAAGAAGCATTGTGTGAGACAAGTTAGGCTTTAAGAAATAGTTTTAATTGCAACATGAGTTGGACAATCCACCTGATTACCTCTCACCAAAATCTGATGGATGCTTGAACGATGTATCACTTCATTTTACTCTTATTATGATTGTTTGCTTCGAGTATTACTAACTGTGTGCTTTTAATTACACTAGGCTAATTGAATAGGCTCTGTCTCTCATGCATTCAGAAATGTGCCTATACACTCTTAGCCCCGACATTAATATTTACTTAGATTTCTAAACATGTAGATATCATTACAATTTGAGGACTGCCTATGTGGAATAGTGGTCATAGGTTCTGGCTACGGATTCAAAGGTCCCGGGTTTGATTCCCGGCACGTCCAGACTATCTGAGAAGCAGTAGGTCCGGAACGGGTTAGATTCGGCCTAGGGTGAATAAATAAGGAGATACTCGAATAAAGTAGTGGTGGCTCTAGTATAGAAATGCGAGTTTAATGGCTGGAGTCATCGTTGTGCTGACCACATGACGCCCTCTATCCGCAGGAGTTGGCACTAATTCGCCAAACAGTTTGGTAGCCCCTCGGTAGTTATAGCCTGAATGCGGGCTGACACCATGGAGTTACTTTTATTACATTTTGAGTGGATGGTAATCATCGTTATGGATAGATAAAAGAAGAAAGAATATGGGAGTCGGGGAGGGGGGCCTCAAAATTTCCTAAGATAGCATACAGTTAAAGGGAAATAATAAATGTTCGAGAACCACTGTTCTATATGGACGCAACTTCAAATATACCCCTTGGAATAATCCCTTGACGTTCTTGGACAACGGTGGTTGGGGGTCCTCTGCCCCCAAATCTCCGTTGCAACTTTGAAAGTACAGCATACTTATTATTTTTTCTCAGAATACGCCACTGGCATGTGGAGATAGCAGTAGTAGAGTTGGCTTTCACACGTGGCAGTGTGGGCTTTCACCTCTGGGGACCTGTTGCTCTTTTATCCTTTTTTTTTGTCTGGTTAACTATCTTAATTTTAAAAGAGCACATCCCATTTTAGAAGCTCTTGTTTGGATTTTTTTTAAGTAGGCCACAGATGCTACCTCCACCGAAAAAAAACTCCAAGCGGTTGCTTTCATAAGTTCCTGTTTCAATAACGTAAAAACTGCTAATAATTAAAAATAAACGGTTTAATTGTGTTGATGTCTAGACTGCCAAAAATAACAACAAATTACTATATGGTTTGGCAAATGGATTGATGATAACTTTTCATAACTGTCAGATGTTACCTGGCTTAACATGGAAGCCTTATACAAAGCAGCACATTTTCATTTTTATTTTTTCAATAGGTGTTGTGTTTGCTATCATCATGTATTCAATGTTATCCATTATTCACAGGTTTACGAGTTAACCCTAAGATTATTGAAAATTCAGTTTAGTGTTATATTTATTGCTGTTAAATAACATTTTCCCTGTTTTTAATGTACCTACACTGACAGTGTGGACATAAAAATTTGTGTAGATCTTGACAACTACTACTTCAATGTCAATCGGTAACAAGTCTGTTGTATTTTGAACGCAGTTGTTTATCACATGTGAAACACAGCCTGCGCAAACCCCAGATTTGGCACAAGAGTTATTGAGCTTCATAAACAGGTTTGTTTTCCCTCTTCGATTAGGGCCTCCAAAATTAGTGTTGGTATTGTCTGCAGAAAGACCAACAAACTTTTCCACTAATTTGAATGAAAACAAGGTAGAGTAAACGTAGCTGTGCAGCTGCTCAGCTGTTTCCCCAGGAAGGTCTTTCAGTTTCAGAAGCTTGACTTTTACACCCTGGGTACAGTCAAAGTAGCGTACAATCAATGAAACTATCGTAATATTATGGTGATTTACAGGATCAATAATAACGCTGAAATAATGTATTCTTCTTAAATAAATATTAAATCTCTCCTGGGCTTCCTTCGCAAAAACTTTTTTTTTTACAATTGCTTCTGTTTTAGTGAGGGCTGAGGAGAACTTCAGTTCAAACATACCTGCTACCAACTTCGACGTACAGTCAAGGGAACGAAAACTCTGCATATGTTTAATTGTATGATATGCTCTTTGACAGCCAAAAGAAAATTTTCATAAGTTAATCCTATTTTTAAAAATAACTTGCTTAGTGTATTACTTGATGTGACTGCATTGACTGCTATACTCTCTGAAAGGTTATTTTTCATACCAATATCCTACCATATAATAAATTTCTGGTAGCGAAAAAGGCCTTTCAGAAAACAATTCCTACGGTGAACGGACTTTAGTAAGTGTCTGCGGTGCTTCAAATGCCTCACAATACTTGTGTGACCACTATTTCTTAGGTCAACTTCACCTCTAAACAGCTCACAAATAACAATGTGAGGGTTATCACTATTTTTTGGTTTGATGAAAGGGTACACTGTTTGTAAAGAAGAATTATATTAACATTTTCTGCGTGGCTGCCCCATCTCACAACACTTTGGTATAGACTACTAGGTTTTATTATTATTTAAAAACTAATGAAACAATCACAACACTCACACTCACAGACTTGGTGAGACAACTGAATATAAAGAAAACAAATTAAGCCCGAAAAAAGGGCACGGATAAGAAATGAAGAACGGTAGACTAGGTGGTATCATCACACAGAGCGCAGCACACGTGTTGAGTGTTTGCCAACTGCTCTAGGATGATGTTCCTGCACTAGTGCTGTCCAATTCAAAATATTATTTTCTTTTACTTCAAAATGAATTATTTTTGGAAACTTGGTTTTAAAAAACAGTACTTTTTGGCGTATTATCGCATGTTCTGTAAGATAGCAGGACATCACCCTAAAAAACGGTCCGTATGGTCAACGTAGCTATACATTATTAAAATTATCCAAATGCATCCATTAAATTGAAATGTTGTTTCTTCAATGGATACCTAGTTAATTTAATTCATTGAAGTATTATTATTATTATTAGTTTTAATACCACCCAGTTTCATCAGAGATGATATTCAGTATCATAGTTTTGTGAACAGTAGACCGCTTCCTTCATTATATTATTAGATTTATCTTCGGATTTCAAGTTAAAATTTCTCGCATAATTTCTCCTTAGACCTTGTCTATAATTTTTTCCTTAGTGATCAAGTTAGACAGAAAACAAAATATTAAAATTATATTTAAAAGCCTATCCATAGAGAATAACTGTTGTTAATGTGGTTTAAGGCCTGAAACAAATAACTGGGTTTAAATACATTATTCCCGCCATTTTTGAAGTAGATAGAGTTCACCATGCGGCCCCAAGACATGTGTTTTAACATCGAATTTATAAACATTTTATTTTCTCGTATTTTACTTACGTCAGTTCGTTTATATAATTCATTACCACAAAACAAATATTCATAAATAGATGAAATAATAATATTTACTTAGAAACCTGAGTTTTCAAGGAAAAGATGTTAATTATATTGTTGTGGTTTCGTCGGCCATGTGTGCCATGGTTTTAAAGAAATTTTAAATGGTCGTGGCAGATATTGCTATCTTACGCCAAGATAAGGAACTCTTTATCGAAAGCTAAAGCTTTTTTACCACCACATTGAATTACCGCGTGACTCAAACATTCATACTTTTTGAACATTGGATTTATTTATTGTGTTTTATTTTACGGGCTTGTTTCTCTAATATACTATTTTTGTTTGCTTATATATTATGTATTCTAATCTTTTCTTTTAATTACCATGTCTACAACAAATTTAACCTTCATACTATTCTTTGTTTCTTTATGACTAATTTGGAACTAACTTTTAAAACTTTAGAATAATTTAAATTGAAATTTAGGTCTCCGTGTTTGTTTGTGAACAAGGAAAGAAAAGTTGGTTTTCTTTCCTCAAGAAAAGAAAATATAAATGAATTAATCTGCCCATCAACAAGTCTGGGGTACTGCAATAGAAAGCCCCGGGATCGATGTCCGGCCTGGGAAAATTAGTTCTACATTTTTCATCTAGAATTTGAAGATATCTACGAATTAATAAACAGGTACATGTTCAGCTTCATTTTTGGCAAATTCATACAACAAATCCAGTAATACCAAGTTTTCATCTAACATTATCCGTCACATCCTACATCATGAGACTGGCTAAATATAGTTTTTCAGTCTTAAACCATGATATCTTTCGACGTGAACCTTAATTTCTGCTGAATTTAGACTTTAATTTATTTATTTATTAAAAATCATTCTATTTTGGACTAACAATAAGTGAAAGACATTCCCAGGGCTCTATTTTTATACTCAGTAATAAAATGTATATATTTATGGAAGACAGTTGCATTGTTAGAATAGATTATCTAAATAAAGCCATTCTAAGTGCCAGATGACAATATTTGTTTTATATCTAAAAATAGGTGACCTGGTGGTCTAGGGGTAAGGTGTCAGACTTCTATGCTGGCGGCCGGGGTTCAATCCTCGATCCCGGCAAAGATTTATCTGATCACCAAACCCTTCCTTCACCTCTGACAATACATCTTGTGAATGTGTGGAATGCCAGGCCTCCACTGTGGTTCGGATTCCACGTTAAACTGTAGGTCCTCCATTTCATCTCACAATCACCCTACCATAACACATTAGTGTAATTTCGTATAACCCGAACGGGTAGTAAGACGCGGTGCTAATAGTAATAATAATATCTAAAAATAATTGTAAATAATAGAATTGTATTTTAAGTGAGTACTCATTAGGGAGGATATATTTTATTTTGAAGAGGAATAATATCCACATCAATAATCACCAATCATCTTACTATTTATTTTTGTATTGTTAGTTTTTGTAATACATTTCTTATTTGCTGTCTCATTATTACCATTGTTTTTATTTTTATTTTATAAATTCATAATAAGTATGACAACAATGCTAGATGTTGTCATGGAGAACAACTGGTCTTGAACTCTTGGCCCATTGAGGAGGTGTATGCAGGTAAGACCAATATATATCAAGCTATCCAGAAGTCCCGATTTGTTAAGAGTCTCATTTATTTTATTTGCCACGTTATATATATATTTTTTTCACAGCCCTCATTCTTGCAATGTGTCAATTTTAAAAATAAAAAAGCCCTAGGTACTGGATCTGCTTATAATTATAAATTCAAATCAATCCAGATAAACTATTAAACTAACAAACTTTTGACCAACCATCATATTGAAATGAATAACAAGATTGGAAAACTAGACCTTTTCCTATGCATCATTCGCCCTAGGTTCAATTAATTTCACTAAAAATTGGCTCCTATATTAACAGTTATTGTGTAACCAAGACTGACAAAAGTAATGCCAAATGATTCAGTTAATACAGAACCTCGCTTCACTTGATCAATTGTAACATGAACTATCTAAACCAACATGCATGATTTAAAACTCACTAAAATCTAAAACATACACGTTATTTCATATTGGCTTATGTAAGAGGTCGAGTTTCAATTTTACATTAAGTTAATTTAAATTAGCTGAAAAATGAAACCTGGTCACAAGAATCAAACCTCTTTTAATTCTATTAACATATATTTAAGCTATGTACATGGAATAAAGATGGTAGTTTCCTTCCATTGCTAAGCTACATTATTTTCTGTACAATGCTAAAACTCCATGCTGTGAGGCCACAAGCGAACTATACCGACCAAGAGGCCACCACCGTTAGCGATAGTGCCAACCGTTGCTGATAGAGGGTGTCATGTGGTCAGTACAACAATCCCTCCAGCCATTTATCTCAGTTTTCTAAACTGTAGCTGCTACTTCTTTAGTAAAGTAGCTCCTCATTAGTCTTCACAAGGCCGAGTTTGACCCCGTTCCAGACCCACTGCTTTACAAAGAAATTTTGAAAGCACCAGGTATCAAACTCGGGACCTCTGGATTTATAGCCATCAATTATGATAACTAGACCAGAGATGCGGTCTATATAATGCTAACCACCTTTAAAATGGGCTGGGCTGGAAAAATCAATTAGGATAACCAAAAAAATACCTTTATACACATGTGTTGTGAGTACCGAAAGGCTTTATGCTGTAAGAAAATATGTTTTCAACAGTTGCCCCCTCCCGCCCTCCAACAATCAGAGGCCTGGGGGAAACTGCCCCATTTTCTCCCCCTTTTGGGCGATTGTTAGTACTGAGGCATGAGCCCTAGTTACATTGACTACTTTGAGACTTGGTGTCAATTTACTATTGACCAATTTTCTGATAAGATTGTAATGTGTCTACTAAGGAAGGCGGTATCCTGTTAAAATCCAATACAATACAATTTTGTATTATATTACCCACCTTAGGTGTTACTAATTATTAGTTGTGGGGTACAAAACAAACTAATTTTCCTAGTCATGTACATATTTATATTTAAAAAACTATTGCCTTAATAATTTCTTGCTCCAAATGTGGATTTCCAATTTTCTGGATCAATCAACTCGCTGTTTCCTTTATGTTACTTGCTTAAATATTAAAGATGTCCCATTTAAGCAGGTGCATAACCCGGACGAGAAATAAAGAATAAAAAACTTATTTAGTTTTAGCAGATTCTCTTTATTACTATACTATTTGTTCTCGATACATTGAGTAAACTAGTTAGATAGCCCTTGTTTTTTTACCTATCAGCCGCATGGCTTCACTCTCACAATAGACTAGACTGTCGATGACAGAGTGTTCAAATTTTGAAACCTGGTCAGTTGTAATGAGTGGTTTTTCCTAAATGGTTTTCCACTCTACCTACACACAAATGCACTCCCTCTAAATTCAACTTCCCTCAAAACATAAATCATTAGCATAATTAGTACATAAGCATAAAACCATAACATGTAGTAAGATGCGGTGCAAACAAAAAATTTAAGCCTATGTGAAACTTCAAAATTTTGAATCTGAATCGCAATAGAATTTGATTAAAAATTCCAAATTTAAATATCTGAAAGATTTGTATTGAATTTTATATTTAAAATTCACATAGATCCCATATTTGTGCTCAGTGGCATTTAATCAAAAATTCTGATCTAAAGGTGAAAATTATTTTTAAAGAACTAAATATATAATACTTACCTACTGAACTTTACCGAATAAACGGGTGTATTTTGTAATATTAATAATCTCTTCATTATTTAATCATAGTTTTATTGTAATTTTTTTATAGGTGGTTAAGTCCAAGTATAGGGTGTGCCGAGTTTCAAACTCACTTCAAATATCTGTTAGCTTCGACTTTGATTCAAAATTAGCATTCTGGTTTCGATAATTAGAAAGCTCCACCAATTCATGTTCACATGACAAAAACTAGAAAACAATAATTAAATTGCATGTTGTGATAAGACTTTATTAATCAGCTTAAAATAAAAGATGTTAATCATATTAATTTCATAATGTATATTTTGTGATATTTAATAACTAAGTTATATAATTTTACCGCTGCTGCAGTACAACATGTCTATAAAAAAAACCGCCACCGAGAAAGTTGTATCATGTGATTCCTCCCCACCCTATTTCACCGCTGAGAAAATGTGGCTTATAAGCCGATACTCGATTGTGATATGTACTCTTTGATGTTGGAGTTGTGTTAGGAATTTATGAATAAATGTAAGTTGTTGTCATTTTCGGCTAATATACTTTTATTTGAAATTATGGTTAGGGTCTAAACCTTTGCTTGAGACTTAAAATGAGATCATGTTTCAGCTAAATTTTTTTTTTTTTCACTAAATTTAAATCTAGGGAACTTTGCTTTTTGGAATTAATTAACTAAACTTTTTCTTAAAATGGAGTCTGTGAATGGACTAATAATTATTTTAATTATACTTTGTAAACCTCGTGGCATTTAAATCATTTTGGCATGCTTTTAGAAAAGTTAGCGGTAAAAGAAGTCCTTGGAACACATTGATTTATGAGTTTGATATTTTATCTTGGCTATGTTTAGGATATTCTATATAGATTTTTTTTTATAGATACATTATCTGTTTGGAGGTTTGTATTTAAATATGATTGGTAACATTTATATCCACGGTAAATGTTAGGACCCGCCCACCTCTCAGGGATTATGGAAGATAGACAATGTTGCCTATTGTTAGAAGAGTATGTATTGTTAGGCACAGAATTCTATTGTATTTACTCTTATATTGTAGAACTTTATTGAGAGATTATTGTTGCTATTTTATTGTTCGTTAATATGTTTTCAACAATTTAATTTACAATATAGGCCAGGGATTGACCACCTCTCGTGAATTACTAAAGATAAGTTAGGTTATTGTTCATGGTTAGAATAGGACATAAAGTTACGTGCAGAGTTTTACTGCTACCTTTTGTGACCGATATTAATGATTTTTAGTACAAGAGTATTATTACTATGGTAATTGTTGGCCAGTTGGGCTATTGTGTACTGCTTGACCTCATTTTTAAGGCTGAGGCAGTTTTGTTCAAATTGTGGATTTCATCTTTTCTATTCTTTTGTAAAATGTTTGTTCACATTTGTTTGGAATGACTGTGTTATCACTTTTCTACTTACATTTAATTAATGATAGATTGGCTTTATAGACTATGGTCATTGTTCTTATGTCATTCTTAGAATCTATTTTATGCAAACCACCCTGTTCCTGAATATAATTAGGATAGCTTACCTGGTAGATATATTTTTAGTTAGGGTGTCTGATTTTGATACTTGGGCTTCAAATAATGAGTATGTAAAATGAGACTTCTCTGCTGATCGCTATCTTTCTGTAAACATTTTGCACTTTGCTCATTAATTTAGCTTACACACTAGTTAAGTTCGGGTAACCAGGGATCAGGGTGCATAACCATGAAACGTAGGATATATTTTTTCCAACATAACTTCGATTCAGCTTCAGGAATATTTCATATTGATTCGACTTTGCTTCATATTTAAAAAAAAGTGAACTTCTCTTGACTCTACATTCAGTTATTTATGGAATATTCTATTCTTTACAAAACTTTTTAATCAAAAATATTTTATCTGGGTTAATAACCATAGATTTGTATTCAATTCGAAATCTAAAATCTTGTATTTGTACAAACTTACCTTATTCAAGCATTGGAATAGACAACTATTTATAAGTGTTTTTTATTACTTATCTTGGTCAATTTTACTTTGCTAGTTGTTTTCTGACAATAAAATTAGTATTTCTATAATTTTATTGGTCTCAATGTACTCTAAATAAGCGATTCTTAACTGGGGGGCTGTGAAAGATTTTTTGGGGGCCCTCGAAAAAATAATCAAAACTATTATTTGCTTATTACTGAAGTCAAGCATCTTAAATTTTACGTTTTAGAATAAAGAATTTGATGACCGTATAAGCAAGTAAGTACAGTAGAATCTCGATTTTCTGGGGTAATGAAGGGGTGGGGAAGCATGAATAATAGAAATCTCGGATAGTACAAATCTGTTTACCATCACCATTCAAAATGTGCTGCCTTTTATTTCTACGTATTTGTGTGAAAGCGGATTTCCACGATGGTAAATATTAAAACAAAGCAGCGAAATAGACTCTGAATCGATTCCTGCGTGCATTGAGTAATACAATTGAAACAAGAATAGACAAATTAGTGGAACATGTTCAACAGCAGAGGTCCCGTTAAATACATTTAGATGAGTTATTTTATATTTTTTTAATTTGTTGTTATAATTAGTAAATAAAGTCATTATTTTAGAAAAAAATCTTAATGATTCGTATGTTAGTAAAAACTAGGGGGCCATGAAAATATTTTAGGATATTTAAGGGGCCCGCGAGTAATAAAAGGTTAATAAAAGGTTAATAACCACCGCTCTAGATGTTAAATGTTTCAAAGTTGCCTAACATTCACTAAAGATGCCCATAGTGGTTGCTGACATTGAACTCTTGACAAAATATGCGAATCGGATCGGCACTGGTGGTTATGCAGATCTTCAGCTCAGTCTCAATTAGTCTGGCTTTCTGATGAAAGGGCGGGCGCTCCTAGTTCAAATCCCAGCCAGGTTTACCTAGTTGTTTTTGCCAAGATGGTTTGTCACTCCCCTTCCAAGCAAACAAGGGTACCATTGGTGTAAATTCCACCTTCCTCATTCTTACTCCACAAGTGTAAATATGTGAATAGCTTGAATGGTTAGTTTGACATGAGTAAAATAAAACAATATTGACCGGGCCTTATATTATTTGTGGTGAGCACAAAACTGGTAGTTGTTTAAAACAGTTTTATCATAATATATTTTAAGAAGTATACTTTATCTTGGATATACAAAAACAAATAGGTGTTTAATGGCTTAGAAATAAATCAAAGTGTGGAAATTATGTACTATAAAATAGTGTAAGTGGTAGGAAACACATAAGGACATTTAGATTAGTCCTTGATACAAACTTAGCTTTCATTTTTTTATGCTTCCATCTTCTGATCACGTACACAGTTTAACACAATTTTTAAATTTTCAGAAATAATTCCTTTTTACTCATCCAGAAAAAAAAAGACACAAAATTTTTTTGTTTGTTCCATATTTGAAAAAGTGCAACAGAAACAGTCAAATAACTGATCACATGGTCTAAAGCGTAACTCTCATGTTAGAATGGTTTGTTGGTGAAGAGGCGATTCAGGTTTGAATCCCAGCTGAGTGCACTGTGGATGTGTTTTCATAAATAGTTTGCCACTATTACTGCATACAAATGGATGTACATTTCCTCCAAAATTCTACTTTACTTAAATAAGCAAATTAATGTACAGGTATAACCCAAATGGGTAACTAAGATGCACTTGAAAAAATGGCCAACTAATATTTTGTGTTAACTGTTTCTGTGGCCACATGGTCTTAACTCTAAAGAGTCATTCTCGTGTTAGACTAGACTGCTGATAGGGAGATCAGGGTTCAAAACTCTGTCAGGTGTAATGAGTGTGGTTTTCCCAAAATAGTTTTCCACTCTACCTCCATGAAAATGTGGGTATACTTTCTCTAAGTTCAACCTTCCTCATCCCTAACTCATTAGTGTAGTTAGAACATAATGCATATAACATTAACATGTAGTAAGATGTATAAACTTTGTGTATTTTTTTTCTTTCATTCTTAATAATAATAATATTTAGCACCGCGTCTTACTACCCGTTCGGGTTATACGCTTTAAGTACTAATTACGCTAATGTATTAGGAATTGGGAAGGTTGAATTAGAGGAAGTGAACCCGCATTTGCGTGGAGGGAGAGTGGAAAACCATTTATGAAAAACCGCCCCCAGTTCACCCGACCGAGATTCGAACCTCGATCTACCCGTCCTCAGCAGTCGAGCTCAACACGACAAGCGCGTTAGCCAACTACGCCACCGAGGCGGGTCGACATTCTTAATAAAATACGAAAAAGTTATAATTCTGAAAATTTGAAAAAATCTTGTATAGTGGTAGTTGTGAAACTGATCAGAAGATGAACATGTAAAGAGAGCATAAAGAAATGAAGAGAAAAGTTTATCAGATATGTACATTATTTAAATACTCGAATACAGGAATAAGTACATTTATTAAACTTGAATCCTTGCAAAGTATAGGTTTGTAACAAGATGAATAAGAAGTGGCAATAAAACTAAACATGGAATTACACATAGCTATAAAGATGCAATGTTATGTCATTATTTTAAAATATAAAATATTTTGTTACATGTAATAAAAGTTATGTATCAGACTTTGTAGGCACCAATAAAATGTTTTTCTTTGGAACTAGTCTATAAACAAACATCTTTGAAACAGACTATACACACTATAACATGGTCATGCAAATGATTTATACTATTCATGTTAGTAATGTTTATACAAATTCATGAAAAAGTATCAAATTAGATGCTTCAAAAGTAACTAAAAAAAGAAGCTTGTATATAGTACCCTGCACAGAGTCCAAGACCATATACACATTTTCACTCGCACATTTATACATTATCTTGTCATTAAGGTTCACACATGTCCATTTTATTATAATTAAATTCAAAATTTTATATGAGTTATAGACAACAATAGAAAATAATAGTTCTTTATGATATATTCACATCTAAAACTGCACATACAAAAAAAAAGTATTTCTTGCCACAACTATAAAAATAATAGGGTATACACTTCAAATCTCTATTAGGCCTAAGTTGTTTCCCAAACCGTGATACTCGCACCCAAGTAGTATATGATGGACCACTGATATTAAACATAACTTATTTTATTATTATTGTTAAATCTGATCAGGTATATAAAAGTGTGGGTTTGTCAGGAGAAACACTAGAGTGATGAATGCGAAGATGTGGTTAAATGTTGTAGACGAATGTGTGGAAAAGAGAAGAATAAAGTGTTCTAAGAATAAAAGAGCATGTGTGACTCAGTGTATGGATGTTGTTGAAGCGAAGGGGGTATGCAAGGATAGGGAAGTGTGGAGAAAGTTAATGAGGATGTACGGAGTTGTTTTTTGAGCTATATGCAAAGTTTCATGCTTACCTTGTAAGTGAACGGCATGATTATATAATATGTATGTATGTATGTAGTTTATGCTATACAAGATTGAAGATGTTTAATTTTTGTTTATGAATGCATCAAAGGTGTACATCGATTAGGCCATGGCCCCTTAAAACTGCTCCAGTATAATCATGATAATATTTTAGTTATAATAAATTACCATTGCAATAAATATGGTGAAAGTAAAAATGAGTTACACTCAAGCGAGCTCAATAATATTATAAGCAAGTCAACTGTAAAATAAATAATGTCTATTGTTCATTTAGAAGTTTTATATGTTTTGGTAATATTAAGTAACTAACATAAGTACCAAGCGTTTTCCGGTTACTCTGAGCAACGCTTTTCTTTGCTTCAAACAAACAGAAAAAAAATCTCTTCATTTTATTGTTTTCAATCCAGTTTTAATAAATTTAGAAGAAAGATTAAATCAAAATTGTAAAATTACAGCTTCAAGGTGCACATGTTCGTGCACAGGGGCTACTAATTTTAAAATTTCAGACCTCCGATTGTGGTAGATATCACACAATTATCAGGCAGACAAACTAACATAAACTCTTCACTTTATTAATATAGATGATATGAATGCCATATCGATTACTTCGATACAACAGTGTTACAACTTTAAAAATGTAATTTTTTAGTCATTAACTTAAATAATTATATCATAAAATATTAATATAATTTTATAAAGGTTACAATTAAAATCTTCTAAAAATTTTTTTGGTTAAATTAATCCAAATAGTTGGGTAAATGCATACAATTTCATTCTCTTACATACTGTTTTACTTGAATGAAGTGAATAATCATTGATTAATCTCTAAATATTTTATTTAAATGAAAGTTCAGCTTAATTATTCATTATGTTGTTCAAGTTCAAAACCAAACTTAAAATAAATGCTTAAATGTTCAAATTATCGAGCCAATGCGGATTTTGAGGAAACCATCTATGATAGAAATATGGTATAGACAAAAAAAGAAGTTGTCTCAACACTTTAACTCAGTCCGTAGCGTGTCTTGTCTAATAAGCTGAGAATCCCGAGTTTGATTCCCAGCGTGGCCAAAAACTGTACAATTGTTGAAGTTTGTGTATGACCTTTCACAGTGATAAACTAATGGCTGGGGCTGGTGGTTGTGTTTGTTTTAGATTTAAGTTAGTAAACCACATAATTTTTTATATATATATATATATAGTCATTTTACTAAATAATCACCTCAATTACTACTTGGTTTATTTATTTAAAGTGCTGAGACTTAGATTTTTTGAGTATGTAAAACATGTTAAAGGACACAAAGCCTAATCAAAAGTGTGTGTAAGACTATTCGTTGTCATTCACAAGTAAACATCAGATATGTAGCTTGGAAATTGTAGTTAGTGACAAATAAACTTGTCTTAGTGTGGCTCAAGTTTAATGTGCTAAATTATTATTACATCAAAAATAATAATTGTACTCTTGAAAGTTTATTTATTGGAGCTGGGAGCAGGTAAGGGTTACGGAACCTAAACTCTCTGGATTTAGTCACAATTATATTTAACCATGTGATTTACTATAAAGAACATAGTTTTTAATGTCCACAATATGTTGAAACCCTTACTTGAACACTCACGGAATTTTTATTGTGGACTAGTTTTCATACTTTTTATCGTAAAGTGCAGTTTTCTACAGGACTGTAGAGTCGGTATGTCAAGATTTTGACTCCGACATTTTTCTACTGTCTGACTCAAACTCTGATTGCTTCATAAATTACTAAAGTACATTAATTATTAATAACAAATTTACTGTTTTAAAATGCTCAGATACATGACTTCTTGGAAAGCTTCTTTGGCATTGTGAATTTATATATTTTAAATAAATTTGTCAATCCAAATTACAAATATTGGTCCTAAAAAATAAAAATAAAGATCAAATAAAAATTATATATTTACCATTATGTTGTCATAATATTATAAGTTTTTATTTTGATGCCGGAGTCAGTGTCAGTACATTTTTACTGACTCCAACTCGTATTCCACCCAAAATTGATTCAGACTCCGCAGCCCTGGTTTTCTAGCTAGCAAATGTTAGGCAAAGCTATTACTACAACACTAAATTACTTACTAACTTTCCTATTGCCCTAGATGACGAGATCGTAGATTAAAAATGTCAAGACTATTTTAACATCCTTGTTTTAGAAAGAACAAGGCACAAACAATTTAAACTTTAATGGGACAGTAAAATGTGATGACAATTACTCCAGAGTTATTCTAAGCAAAGTGGCACTTAAGTTTAATACAGTATCGTTTGCTATATGTATTTCAGCCTACCATAAATACTTCCTAGTTTAGGATTATAAAAATAAATAATAAATTATACAAAAATTGTTGCTTGGATAGCATGCAATGCATAGCCAAATTCAGACATAATTGCTGGTTTATGGTTTGAAATATATAGTTTATAAAAACAAAGCGAAGTGCTTTTCCAAAATTAAGTTGGTAGCTGCACCCAACATGAGTGGTTCATAGAGAGAAGGGATGGTGTACATAAGGTCCCCTTTCTACCCTATTCACCCTCATACATGTCTTCAATATTTGAAAATGACACCAATAAATTCCCACACAAAATTTTAACAGGCAGATTTGATCATATAAATAACCGAGCGATTATAACCCCCGCAAGAACAGGGTTCAACCATGACTATATACTGCATAGTAGAAGTGTTTTTTTTTCTATCACATTGTAGGTCCCTACCTTTCTCTCTAGGAAAATACTAAAGTATTTCCTTAAAAGTCACCCTTTTTATTTGGTGTATTTAGGCTACCTAGTTTACTTATACCCAGTATTAACACTAAGCATGTAACCATTTAAAAAATAGATCAGAATTTCAAATAGTAATCCAATAACTTATTTCTTTGTGTACTGCGCCTAAGTCACCATTTTATACACATATTTAATACCCATGGGACGACAGTTGGCCCCATATACCAGAAGGCATCTTGAATTAGTCTTGATAATTGAGTGAATGCATGTCAATTATAGTTTCCCTTAAAATTTCCCATTTCAGTCGGGATAAGTTCATTGTTTGAGAGTTGAATACTAACCAAAGGCAGCAGATAAATTTGCTGCACAATATAAAAATCTATAATAACTATCATCAGTCGATATATCTTAGCTGTTTAAGTCTTGCAAGGGTTGATAATGGCCTTGCGACATGTGAGTCATCTTCATGACCGTGCAAGTGTTGGCAAAGAGTCGCACAACTTACAACGGCGAAGCTTGTTTGTCCACCGTACTTTCACGCACCACGGACACCAGGGACCTCAGGGATATGTATCTGTCCTTGTCCCTGGCCTCTACACTGGTTATATGCTGGAAGCAGCATGGTTGTGATATCTGCGACTTATTTGGCAGTGAAGCTGGTTTCGGCCCTCTCTTGGGCTTCCTTCTGCCCGGTACAGACAAACTTATATTGTGCGGGTCAGCCGTGAGGCGCTCCAGGTGCGTCCACAGGTCCGCCGCGGATCCGGGGCAGTCGAAGCTGAGCCCTGCCAAGCGGCTGTGATCCACTGACATGTGAAGGGTGTGAAAAGCCTCCCCGGCGACACGGTAGGAGCTCAAGTTGTCGATTGTGTCCTGCCAGAGAGTAAAGCAAGTCCCGCGTTCCGCCAGAAGGAGCTGTATGCGGCGTCTCCTGCGGGAGCGTGTCTCCCCCGTGTCCAAGATCACCACAGGTATCCCTGTGTGGGAAAGCTCCCACTGGCCATCACTGGAGGTGGAGCCTAGGTACAGGTTGGCCAGAGAGCCGCACACAAAAACCTAAAACAAACATTACATCATATAGTCTATTGTATATAATAAATGTCAAAATTTTCAAAAATCTGCTATCAGCAAACTACCTATAAGGGGGGTTTCCTTAGAAAAAACAACTTTATTAATTTTGATAACCATATGAAACATTTCAGATAAAAAAATTTCACAAAAATCCAAAGTAATTTTTTTTAATGTATATTTTTCAAAAATCAGTCAAATTATTATTTTTAATAAAATAAGCCTACAATTTTATTCATCAGGTAAACCAATCCTCAGGTACCCATTTTGAACAAACTTGTCTGAAAGACATCAATGTAAAATTTAGTATTTTCAAAAATAATCTAATAGTAGACTACACTTGATTTCAAAGCTATAATAAATATCACACTTTTTCCCCCTGAAGACTAGGCATTCACCAGAATATTGAGCCCCTTGAAGGTATCCACCTGAAGACTGGGCACTCACCTGAGTCTTGAGCTCCTTGGGAAGACTAGGCACTCACCTGAGTCTTGAGCTCCTTGGGAAGACTAGGCACTCACCTGAGTCTTGAGCTCCTTGGGAAGAATAGGCACTCACCTGAGTCTTGAGCCCCTTGAAGAAGGTATCCACCTGAAGACTAGGCACTCACCTGAGTCTTGAGCCCCTTGATCTTGAGCCCCTTGAAGAAGGTCTCCACCTGAAGACTAGGCACTCACCTGAGTCTTGAGCCCCTTGAAGAAGGTATCCACCTTAAGACTAGGCACTCACCTGAGTCTTGAGCCCCTTGAAGAAGGTATCCACCTGAAGACTAGGCACTCACCTGAATATTGAGCCCCTTGAAGGTATCCACCTGAAGACTATCCACTCACCTGAGTCTTGAGCCCCTTGAAGGTATCCACCTGAAGACTAGGCACTCACCTGAATATTGAGCCCCTTGAAGATGGTATCCACCTGAAGACTAGGCACTCACCTGAATATTGAGCCCCTTGAAGGTATCCACCTGAAGACTAGGCACTCACCTGAGTCTTGAGCCCCTTGAAAAAGGTCTCCACCTGAAGTCGCTCTCTCTCCGTCACCTGCAGTCTGTCCTGTCCGTCACTGTCCTCTTCTGTCCCGCCACTGGCTGACGTCTCATCACTCGTCGTCACGTCGCTTTCCCCCACGGAGCTGACCCTGCGCCTCAGCAGACCTTGGTACGAGTCGTACTTTATGGTGAGCTGGTGGATACCCTGCTCCTCCAATGTTGGAGGATCCTTCTGCTCCTCCTCGAGCTGAGGACACGAGGCGTACTGGCTGGTCTTCATCCTTCTCTGCTGCTGCAACAACAAGCGTCGGTCGTGGTGTAAGAGTTTCATGGCAGAGTAATATGGCAGGTGGTCGTTCTGAGGCAGGGGTGTCTAAATTGCGGTCGGCGGGACAAATGACGGTTCGTCATCTAGAAACTATCGTTTGAAAAGTATATTTAATTTAACCACAGGCACCCGCTTACACAAAAAAAGAAACATCCGAACAGTTATTTTCATAAGTTCCGTGTTTCGATCATTTAAAAACATTCAAAATAGAAAAATAATTACCCCTTATTTTATATAACCTCGTCTTACTACCTGTTCCTCTAGTGGGGTAGGGACGAAGAAGGAATCATTTTAAAGGTAATCCACCCGCATTTGCGTGGAATGAGAGTGGATAACCATTTATTTAAAAAAAAACCTCAGTAGATCCAACCGGAATTCAAATTCCGACATCCCCATCATCGGCAGGCCAGTCTAACACGAGAGTGACGCCTTATTAAAAAAACAACCTACGTGTTTGTTGTGAAAGTTTTGACTTCAAAAAATGTACACAATGCGACCCGATTTTTCTCCTTAAATATCGTTATGGAATGTTATATCTTGTCACATTTGATTTCATCAGATTCATTACCTTTCTCAAATGTGCTTTTTACTTCAGAATCCTTGATCATAACTACACATTCCCGGGTGAATCTTGTTATTCCATGTAATATAAGTTTTTAGGTAGTAATATATATAATTACTACCGAAAAATTAGATTACATGGAATATCAAGAATCATCCTTTATTTTTAGCCAGAAATGTGTGTAGATATGATCAAGGATTCTGAACTAAATAGCACATATAAATGACCTATAATTGTATTGTATATAGGCATATATATATATATTAAGAAAAATGACTCGTGAAACTCATAATTAGCGTAGAATTATATTCAAACGGTCTAAAATTCCCTCCACCACAAGTTAAATTCCTGAAATTTTCTCTCAATAAGGGGGACAAGGATTTCCCACACCCCCGGTGGATGGGATTCCAATCCTCCATCACCATTTGGAAAAGCCACATGGGGCCCCTTGAAAACATCCATTGTAATATTAATATTTTTTTTTAAATATGTGTATCCTCTAGAAACTAAAATATGTTTATAGGTCAGTTGTTTATTGTTTTGAGTTGCAAAGAATGTTGGGTCAACATATATTTTATGCTAGCGTGTGAATTTCTGCGCCACTGTAGCAGATTTACCCTCTATTTTCGGTGAACTTGTGAATGAAGGTTTACTGCGAGGTACGTACGTCTAAAATCACAGCACGTAGCCGGGCGTCACGTAACCTAAGCTCATTTAAGGCTAGACATACTGACCGCTTGACTTCACAGTTCACCGACTGGATGAAACGAAGAAGCCTACGCGCTACAGGCCAAAGAAAGTTACCGCCCCCCGCACCCTCACCCATCCCGAATAAAATTCCTCGGCGTAGAGTTGATTTCATTAAATTCCCACTCACTCGCTCAGCAATGTTGCCAGATCGTAATCAACGAAAGTTGCTTCTTGGATATTTTTTTAAAACTGTTATTTTAGTATTCAACGTGCACTTTCTAAGCGCTTGATAATACCAGTACTCGACTTGTAAGCTAACTAAAACCTAGGTCAATCCATGTGTACACTACTCCGTCTACCTTGAAAGTTAGCAGTCTTACCGCAACGGATTACACTATGGCCCCATATTAAAAGCTGCACCATAGTGGAATAATGTAAAGTAAACTTACAGGGTAGACGAAGAATACAGTAGGATTGATGTGGAATCGCAAACAGGGTCATCACTATTTATGAAGGGTAAAAGTGCCTTTTTTTTAAATGTTTTTTGATATGTGGCATACGCAATAGTTTACATTTGTCCCTAGTGCCAATAGTTTTTGGAAGTAGTTCATAAAGAGCGTTAGTGTGGATGTCAATGCCTTTGTCTGACAACTGTCCCAAGTGAGTTATCATAGTGCACTTGGAACAGATGGTAGCCCATAAAGCACTTAAAACTTTCTTAGCTATTATATTTTATTATTTAGTTATGGTACAATAATTAATTATTTTAAGTTAAGCCTTAATTGTATGAAATAGTGTAACAAACAAAAGTTATTTTTTAAACAAAATTACTTAGAAACTTTTGATTCAAAAGTTTTTATTTTTTGCACTAAGGACGTTTGACATTTCCACTCTTAATTTATGTCTAAAGTTTTTTTTAAACTAGACGCCTTCTGTTTATGGTGACAACTGTTTAACATATGACTTGGCGTCAAAAAAAGTTCTTCCCACGGTGATTCTATTATAATAAAACACAGTCAAAGTTAGCGCTAACACAATGTTTAATTTTAACTTTGATTCTATGCACTAACCGATATCGAACCAAGGTTAACCTTTACTTGAAATATACCTCTCACACAAACGTACCAAAGGGTTTCGATGAAAGGCGGTAATATTTTCCCCACTGGAACACTGTTTTGATGATACTGAACACCTATTTTAGAAATTGGTATCCAGTTATCGTCAAGACTTATCGTGATTACGTGATGTTGAGATAAGCCGCAGGGGTGGGAAACTTTTTTTTTCAGATGTGCCACTATTTACGATGAGAGTTTTGAACGTGCGAACCCCACCCAAAAACCTTTAACCTAACTTTAAACTTCCAGCACATCCTTAAAAAAAAGCGTGACATATATAATTTCTGAATAAGGTAGGAGTTCTGGGCTATTTATGTTTATTTAAGATAAAATTATAGAAATAAAAAAAATCGTTTTAATAATGAAAATAAAAGCCTACTAATACATTACTGTACTTTTTTTTGTTGCATAGTTGAAATTTTTTGCCTACAGATGTATGTGCTTATAACCAAACCTACAACAATATCTCAAGGCTATGTTATTTTTGTACCATGAAGTTTTTTTTTGTAAACGTGTAACCCCCACCCCACCACCAAAAAGGTATATAGTTCAGCATATTTAGTATAGTCACGAAAATGGCCTGTAAGAATTTTCCTGCCGGGATGCAGATTAAAAATGTCCATTGAAGCATTAAATAATGTATATCTATAATAGGAAACAATAACATGTTTATTTTTAAATTCATATAAATACTGTCCAGGCTCAATTAGTGGAGTAAGTGTTTATACTCGTCAGCGGAAGAGGGGGAGTGGTTATCGGCACATAAGACTTGATGCCTTGTAGAGTAAATTGCTAATTTTCTTTCCTCTTTTGTACATTGGTGATCGTGCTTATCAAGTTAAGATGCAACCCGTTTCGCAAAATAACTTCTAATTCACCAAATAGGCTACAAGCGTGCCACGGGTTGGCCACCTCTGAGATAAGGTAACTCTGTCAAAAGAAGAGATAACAGTTATCATAGTTGTCTATTGATAAATTAAACGTGTTAAAAGTATTGACAAGTGTTTAGTAACAGGAAAGATACTCGTAGATATTTTACAAAACACGACTATTCAGTGAAGTAAGGGGAAAGAGAAGGAGATTGGGATGAAAACAATAATATTTTCCATTTATTTGAAAGATGACCCGCTTCATTGGCTGAATGATCTAAGGCGTCACTCTCGTGTTAGACTACCCTGCCGACGAACATAATTATAATGTACCAAATGTACTTGAGCGTATTATTACATTTCTCGCCTGATCCTGGCAAGATGTAAACCCACGCTTGACATTTCCTTGTAAGTCAAGCATCCTGCTGAGAATTATTATTTTCTGTTGAGCGAGCGAGCGAGCGTCGTGCGACCGATGGTGATGATAATATCGGGAACAGCGAGTTTGAAGTAAATACCGGTGGATTATAGTTGTCTTTAAAATAGGGGAGGAGTTTCACCCCAGTTGAAGAGAAGCAGTGTCTTTTCAAACTGGGCCCCGCCATAGTTACCTTAGGCTTAGTGAGGCAATTTTAGAATAGTCTTGATTTATATTTCACATTTTAAAATAGCTTATCATTTATAAGGGTTGCCATTTTTTTTTTTCAACTCTGAATAAAGGCCATTTTCCAAAAGCTCAGGAAAAAATATGTGATGTTTTCCGTTTATTTTATACTTTTGAACTACTATGGAATTTAACTGTCGTTATTGAATGTTAATATTAATGTGTTTTTGTATATGGGCTCCAACATGGAATTTTTCTGGTGCAAGGGCTTCTTCGGTGTTAACATTTTGGGAACCCCTGCTTTAGATTAGATTGAGTTGTGGAGTCCGGTAGAGACGTATGGTATGACAGCGATCGATACATTCCCATGGAACAAGGCAGCCGCCTTAAGATGGACAAGATATTGATTAAAAAAATATATATAATGTGGGCCCCTCAGAATTTTCAATTTTTAATGTGGTCCCAGGGCCAGCGCAAGGATTTTATGCGTCCTAGACGAGACTTAAAATTTACGCCCCTTGCGTGACGCAAAATGAAAAAAAAAAATTAAGAGAATATATATATATATATATATATTATCTTAATTTTTTTATATATATGAATAAACAAAAAATATGTGCCCATCAGTATGTGTAAAAAAACCTATTACCGCTTCTTCCCTTTCAATCAATATTTTCGGATGATTTTAATTAAATATCGAAGTGATTCACCAACAAAGCGACCCCTTATGTGATTTATGTGTAAAGTGGTAAATTAATCTTGCATGCTTACCCCGGCTGTGTCGAATAAAATATTGAGATGCTATTTCTTAACTAATAAATAATTATTAGCTTATTTAATTTAAATAATTATTTTTCCAAACATTTAAAATTACATTTTGTTGGAATGCGCCCTTGCTTTCGCTGCAAAGTACATCATCATCGTCAGCTGAAGTCTGAGGACACTTTCTGATTCGCCTCAGGGTTGCGTTGGGCGTATGTTTGAACTAGATACACAAGTTGATAGTATTCGAGTTTGTAGATTTAAAAAAAAAAAACTGTTGATGTGTTATGCTATGTGGGTCACAAGGATCATCTCATGAAGGAGAAAGTCACTAAACATGTGGTGCAGATAGCGAGAGTTGATGGTTACTGAAACCCAACACACACACACATACTCACATACACAAAACCTTGCTTGTTGATTCGTTCTCATTCATGTATCCCATTTTTTAACACCACACGTGTGTCATATAGACTTTGCCAGTCATCTTTTCTTTTCTTTTTTAGCTTTTCTTTCTTCACTCGTTTATTACCCTCTATTTAATTGCTAACAAAATGTTACACCCAGAATATAATGGAACGGGCGTTGTAAGAACTTTTTTTTTTTCGTTTAACATCGCGTCCAACTATGCGTTCGGGTTATACGCTTATGTGATAATTTCTCTAATGTACAGTAGCCCCATGGCTTCTTTGGTGCTGACTGACAGATAAAAGCTTTGAAAAGTTACCAGACCAAATTAAGTATCCCTACACCGAACCATATGATCTGCAAAAACATGTGTTTAGCAGCTGTCACTTCTGACGGTCAAAATGTATGTATATACCTAAATGTTGACTGTCAGAAGTCAGCTGTGAGTTGTCAGTCAGCACCAAAGAAGCCATGCGGCTACTGTATAAGGTATGAGTACGGTTGAGTTAGTATCAAGTGTACACGCATTCGCATGGAGGTAAAAAAGGGAAAACCTTTTGGGGGAAAAGACACCCTCGGCTAAAGATAAACCTTTCCTGGTAAAATTTTAGCTAATTTATTAGAAGGCCGATAAACTTTTTTAAATTGTGTTGCTCCCTGACTATATCAGGTTTCCGAAACAAACAATAAGCTTTTTCCTAGTATTAATGTGCAAGATTATATATTAATTAAGATTCGTTAGTTTCAGCGTTTGTTTTTATAAAATTCTTGGCAGCAGACTTATTAAAGTCAGTAAAGTAGGTGCTCGGAGCAGTTGGAGAGAAAACTATCTTCTACTTATCTACGTATTTCAAAAATATCTAAATATTACTGTAATTTTTTTTCTTAAGTTTCCTGACTTTTCCATGATTTACACAACAATTTTAATTTCTTAAATTTTCCAGGTTTTACATATTTCCCTTAACTGTGAACAGGTTGCATTCGCAGACCCTTAATATAACCCTGGTAAGCGGGGTGTAGGGTATGGGGGTGGTGGGCGATAATACATTATGATGCCGATGAAATGAAGCCATATAGATTACACATATTTGGTTGATGACCTTATGAAGCCAGCCCCGGCGCCAATATTATCCTCATTTTGAGGTGCTAGACTAGTAAACCAACCCCAGCGCCAATATTATCCTCATTTTGAGGTGCTAGAATAGTCAAACAGACATTCATAAACCCCAGAAACCAAGTTGAGTTATAGTTTACAATGTTAATGGTTGGGGCTGTCTGGCAGAAGAACAAACAGGGGGCAGGAAAATACAAATGCCCACACAATGTGTTGACCCCCTCCCCTCCCTTTTGATTTTTCCACAAAGCTCCGTTTTACGCTCCTATACTAGTTAACTTTTGTTTCCCGGGCATTTTGCTCTTTGTGATTAAACCGAAATATGTATTTTTTTTTTGACTTTTCAAAGTGGAAAATTACTTTTCGACTATGATGACAAATCTATTATATCCAATAGTCTCCTAGAAAATAGTTTAAAGGTGGCCGTACACACGCGTTCTTTCCCACGGGGAATAATGGCATCTCTCAAATCACTTGGCAAAGAACGTGTCAGTGGGCGTGGCCGCACGCCGCTATTGAGCGCGGGAAGGTTCGTGACGCTCTTTCCTGTGGAGTGTCGTTTCCTCTAGAGTCGAGGTTGCAACCAAGCCGCGCCACGTGAACTGGGTTTACTCCGGGAGTGTGTTTCAAGTTCGCGTTAGTTGTAAGAAACATGACCGACATTCGTCATGCTAGCAAAGAGTTTCTAACAAGATTCATAGAGATTTATAAATCGCACCCAGCACTATGGAAAGTGAAGTCTAAAGAGTATGCGAATAGAAATTTAAAAAATGCCGGATACGACGCTCTGGTAGAGTTCTACCGCAAAGTAGACCCGAAAGCCGATCGAGATTTTGTCGCGAAAAAGATACAGTCTCTTAGAGGCTCTTTCCGGAAAGAGCTTAAAAAGTTTGTGGAGTCTAGGAAAAGTGGCGCCTCTAGTGACGATCATTATGTACCTAGCCTTTGGTATTTTGATTTATTATCGTTTACCTGGGAGCATGAAACCCCAAGTGAGGGTGTCGACACTACAATGGACAGTCCCTCTTCTCAGACAGACGACAACCTTGACGCCGACAATCCGAACACTTGTCTTGCTCAAGTCAACGAGGCGCATGATGAAGAACATGAAAGTCAAGCCTCCAACACTAAGGTATTTTGTTTTGTTTTAAGGTTGGATACGGAATATTTAAACACCAGGTGTTTTTTTAAAATTTGATTTTAGGGTGAATAATGTTTTAACATGTTTGAAAAGAGCTATGTACTACATAAATTACTTGGTTAATTATATAAACAAAATCATTTACAGTTAATTTGTGTTTACAATGAATTGAGCTTAGACCCTCTTCGGGGGTCACATGGTCTAAGGCGCTACTCTCATAGTAAACTAGACTGACAATGACGGGGCGATCGAGGTTCGAATCTCGGTAGGGTGTACTGAGGGTGGTTTTGATCCCAAATAGTTTTACACCTGTCCTCCACGCAAATACGGGTACACTTCTTCTCTATAGAACCTTCTTAATCCTTAACACCACTAGCGTAGTTAGTACAGTAAGATTCAATGCTAAAAAAATTCAGCTCAGAATAATGATACAAGGAGGGACATAGGTTTGTTCACACATGTCCTCCTGACATGGTATTCCACCTCAACCACTGAAATACGTCATATGTTTATCACGATCTTGTTTAGCAGTTAGGTAGGAACCTAGACGTATGGTTTATAATCCGATCAATTGTACCTAATTTTCTCGTCACTCGGCATTAATTTTGGGCTAGTTTATTTCGTGAGAATTTACATCCTCGGTACCAAAAGTTATCACCCGATACGTAAGAGTCCCCCTCTACTCTTTAAACAGTTATGTGACACACATATTAACGCTACAAATTAGAATTTTATCAGCATATATATTTATAGACCGATTTCTTAGATCAGTCAAGAGCGTCTGTCTACTGAGCAGAAGGTCCTGGGTTCGATTCCCGGCTGGTACGTTGGATATTTTTCCCGAAAGGGGAATCACCTAAACGTTCACCAGGGTTTGGTTGCTTCAGTTAGGTTTTAAGTGTTTCCATTGGTTTCACACCCTCATACTCACTATCACCTCATCTCATCGGGACATGGAAAAAACCTCCACGGAAAGGATGTACTATTAGTTCATTCGGGCGTCCTTTGAGCAACAATACGTTTGTACCAGCTAATCTTTCCCCTACTGTGCTACGAGTGATGTAGCCCAGACACACACACACACAATATATAGTAGCCCCGTGACTTCTTTGGTGCTGACTGACAGCTGACTTCTGACAGTCAACATTTAGGTATGTACCTAAATGTTGACTGTCAGAAGTGACAGCTGCTAAATACATGTTTTATCAGATCATATGGTTCGGCGTAGGGATACATAATTTGGTCTGGTAACTTTTCAAAGCCGTCAGAAGTCAGCTGTGAGATGTCAGTTAGCACCAAAGAAGCCGTGGGGCTACTTTGTGTGTGGGTGTATATATATATATATATATACATACATACACACACACTATTGCCAATAAAATAATGATGAAGAAGTTTTGATAGTTGTAATACAATTAAGCGTATAACCCGAACAGGTAGTAAGACGCGGTGCTAAATAATAATAATAATAATAATAATAATAATAATAATAATAAAATACAATTCTACTGAAAGTGGCGGTGACACGTTACGAATGTTTCCCATCCATACATGCCATGGCACCTTCGTACCTAAGTTACTTTCCAGCGCGAGTTGAAGCCTCCTGAGACATTTTTTCCATTCTTCCTTACTCGCTGGTAACTATTTTTTTCTAGCATCACGTCTTACCACCCATTTGGGTTGAGAGGAAGGTTGAATTTAGATATATTGCACCTGCATTCGAGGAAAGAGTGTGTAAAACTATTGAGGAAAAACCACCCTTGGTACATCCAACTGGGATCGAACCACGATCTCCCCGTCATCGACAGTCTAGTCTATTACTAGAGTAGTGTAGTCGGTGACCTGGCGGTCTAGGGGTAAGGTGTCAGAATTCTGTGCTGGCGGCAGGGGTTCAATCCTCGGTCCCGGCACAGATTTATCTGATTACCAAACCCTTGCTTCACCTCTGACAATACATCTTGTGAATGTGGCGAACGCCAGGTCTCCAGCGTGGTTCGGATTCCACGTTAAATTGTAGGTCCTCCATTTCATCTCACAATCACCCTACCATTACACATTAGCGTAAAGTGCGTATAACCCGAACGGGTAGTAAGACGCGGTGCTAATAATAATAATACTAGAGTAGTGCCTTTGACCGTGCGGCCACCGAAGCGGGTAGGTGGTAAGTAAACGAAAACATTGTGCATTAGTTTGTATAACTTGTATGGTTTGGGTGCGTGTGTGTTTCATAAGTGTAAATATATTTTTTATTATTATTTCAGATTTTCAAGCTACCGGCCAAAAGAATAAAGAGACGGTTAAATCCACACGAATCCGAACGACGAGAATTCATGAAAGTTTGTACAGAGGCTTTAAAACAACCCGAAGAGCTGTCGGACAGTGCAGCTTTTGGAAAATTTGTCGCCAGTAAACATGCAAAAATGAGCGATGTTCAAAAGATGTACGCGGAAAGCCTAATAACAAATATATTAAATAACGCCGTACTGAACAGGTTAACAGAACACACGGCTGTTTGTGAAATGCAAGTTTTAAACCAAAATGTGTACCGTAATAGTCGCGCCCCCTCTGATACATCCTCATCTTTATCCACAGTTTTTGAAGAGACAAAAAAATGAAGAGCAGCAAATATTGCTGGAGAATGTTTATAGTGTTTTTTTAATATGTACGCACACACACTTTCAATAAAAGATTTAGGATTATCAATTATTTTTTCCAATGTAACCAAGTCTTAAGCTATACGTGATTTACTGAAAAAGCAGCAAATTATATATTATTTTTAGTGTAATAATTATACTTCATTTGTTTTGGATATCAATGTTTTAATAATAACATTAACTGATAAATGGATTGATTTAATAAACATTAACATACACAGGTAAAAATTGTGCTGCAATCTTAATCTCCTTATCATATTAGTCTTCATTAATTACCTTTAAAAGTGCTGCTTTTTTAAAAGTTCGCATAGAGCTTTGCAGGTTCCCGATATAATGTGTCCCAATGTCTGAGCTGAAATTCCAGTACTAAACTTAAGTCCTATCATCCTTTATCATTTCTTTTTTCTCCCTTTCTTTTTGGTTTCGTATTTTAGTAAATTGCGTTGCACGTTTCACAATCCCTCCCATGAGTTTCTATAGAATGAAACATAGGTCGGGGATTAGGTGTTATGATCGATTTTGTTAAAGAGACAGTCAATACCTCTTTGTCCAGTGACAGCAGTGTAAAGTGTGAACTGTGTTCTTTTCATTGTAAGGGCCTTATTGTGTTTGACCCCTTTTATATGTTTTCTATCCACCTTTCCTGTACCTTCTTCCAAATATATATCACAAACTACCTTAAAAAGCGAAAAGAGGTTTTCCTCAAAGAGATGTACTTGTAACAATACAAAGCCTTGTATTGTACAATGACTCCCCACCCAACCTAACATCACCAAATAAATTGCCAAGAGACGTA
>CABFOV010001248.1:18691-44998 GCA_902141375.1 Timema poppense
CCCCCAAGTCGCAGAGTGCTATGGTATTAATTAGCTCACAATTTTAATTTATTGCTCAAGCGTAGCTGATGATTTTTGCATGTCCATCACAGACTCAGCCTTAAATTAAAGTTAATAGTTATCCTAAGCAAGGGAAATCCTGGATATCTCAGTGGGATAGCTAAGTGGAAGAGAAATGGTGCACTAAGCCAAAGGTTTCAGGTTTGATTCCTGTGACTTGGTGTAATTTTTCAACTAATTTAAGTTAAATGTACACTGTAAGAAAACATTGGGTGTTAAAAAATTAAATGCTACTTCTGGTGTGTCTGTAAATAGGTTACTGAAACGAGAGAGAGAAAAAAAAATAGGACATCTTAGTTCTTCCATTGCTTTGGCAGCGACTGTGTCATTTTGAGGTTGTTCTGCTACATAAATATTTTCATCCATCAACAAAAAGTTGGCCACAAGCCCATGATCGGTGGAAAAGGTACCATGAAATGTGTCATTTTTTGTGTTTATGTTTATGTCCTGCTAAATTGATCAAGGGGTAATTTTTTATTTTTTTTGCCTACATTAAACATTTTTAACCTTGCAAGGATAGGAAACAAATTTTATATGAGTAATTTTTTATTTTTTTTTTGCCTACATTAAACATTTTTAACCTTGCAAGGATAGGAAACAAATTTTATATGGCTTGATGTTAAAATTTAGATTATACAAAGCCTTTGACTTTTCTAATGTTTTATTTTCATATCTCTAGGCTAATACATTTTAATATGTAGTACTTAAAACAAATCAAATATCATAATATTTGTTTTAAGACCGAAACTAGGTAAGAAAATATTAAAACAACTCTATAGATACACTTAAAACAATTGCACCCATTGATACTCCATAAGCTAAACTTTTAGTAACTATATTTTATTTATTTCTGTCTCTTATTATTAGTGTCCTATTTTTTCATAACAAAACTATTAATAATTATCTTCTGGGTATCCCCTTCCAATTTATTATACTTTGTGACACCTATCTTAACTTTATGTCAAAATGGCGGCTTGGAAAAATAACAAAATAAAAATAATTGACACAAATTTCATGTAGCACATGGCTGAACTCATGACCACATGACTTCTGTCTCCATGTTGCCATTGAGGCAGCAGGAAGAGATCTGTCACAGTGGGCGACACCGCCGAAAGACTGGCGGGGGAAGACCCATAACATTGCCAAGTCCACCTCTGTGTGTGGATCAAGCACTCATATTACACAGTTTGCTACATGGTGGGTTTACAGCAGATATGAGTTAACAGTATTCCCTAGAGGCCTTTTTTTTTACTCTTTAGGAAATTAAAAAAAAAGAAAACCACACCCTATGTGAAAATTAATATATTTTACTAATTCAAGTATGAATAAAGTCTAAAAATGACTAATAATGACACTTTCTGAGTTTGAATAAGATCCTCTCGACTGGAAAAATACCTGCTTCGGTGGTGGGCCCAGGGTCTCAGGTGTCACACTCACAATTTACTAAACTTCTAAAGGAGGAGCGATCCGTGTTCAAATACCTAGGTGAAGCTATCATTTAAGCATTTTAGTGAGGATAACACCATTTAGATATCATATTCTGAAAGTTGAAAAATGACACCTGGACACGGGAATCGAACCCGGGACCTTCGACTTAATACGCCAAAGCTCTTACCACTGAGCTATCCAGGTTTCGTCCCGTGCCCATGGTCATTCTTCACTCTTCACTCATAGTTTAAGGCATAGCTTCGCTATTTGATTCATTAATATATGCAATCCTGTACAATTATAATATAATTGTCAAATGGCAGCAATAAGCCAATTACCGAGTCGCAGGTGGATGCGTTGTCTGATGGCTGTGATCTTATATAATCACATATTTATAAGCTGACGACTTCTGCACGCCCATCATAGACTCTGCCTTAAACTATGAGTGAAGAGTGAAGAATGACTATGGGCACGGGACGAATCCTGGATAGCTCAGTGGTAAGAGCATTGGCGTACTAAGCTAAAGGTCCCGGGTTCAATTCCCGTGCCCAGGTGTCATTTTTCAATTTTCAGAATATGATATAAAAAGGGAAATATTGACTAATGAGTTTAAATTGTTAGAGTTAGATCATTGTTGTACATTTCCCAAAAGAGGTTAAAGGAAAAGGAACATCAACTTTTTGAGAGACTTACTTATTTACTTACTTTATGGCATAAGAGAATTACTACGTTAAAGTTTAAGTTTTATCTCTGTACAACTAAAGTGCACAGAATTGTTATAATATATTTGCCAATATCTTAGAAACTATTGCTTGTATAAAATATATTTAAAAAAAAAAAGTTTATTTTTATTTTTAATAGTACTTCAAGTTTGCAATGATAAGTTATTTAGTATTTCAAATAGTTGCTGAGATACGGAAATTTCTGCATCTATAAAGTACCCTAAAAGCCATTTTCATGGGAAAATAAAATTTCCATTCTATTAATAATCTTAATCAATGCCTAGATTCTCTTTTCACCCTTTAATTAAAATACTATTAATTTTGGGGTTAAACAGACACACGGCACTGCAAAAAACACTTTTTAGGGTTCAGGTGGTCATGAAACGTTGACATCCATCAACATCTCGGATTAGATTTTTTTTTTACAGTACCAATATTTTACCTTTAGTGTTTGAAAAGCTAAAAAGTATATATATATATATGTGTATATATCCTGAAAATAATTGTTTTATAAATAAATGTTTCAAATAAATTTTTTTAAATTATAAATAGACCTACATATATGCATTGATAAGTAATTTCATATATCAAAGAGTTGTGGAGATATGATAAAAAAAAAAATGAATTTATGCATCAGATCGGAGCCTTTAAAGTCATTTTGACCAAAAATTGAGAGTATCCATTTTGTTTGTAATATAGATCAATGTTTAAACAAGAAATTTAAGCAAAATTGCTGGAACCGGTTTTGATAAAACGATTTTTTTTCCTTTCACCTATAAGGAAACTATCCTCAATTTTAGGATTGAATATCCAATTCCAAAAATCCCTCAGGGCAACCCTATGAAAGGGCTAGATACCAATTTTTAGCACGATCGATACAATAGTTTAGACTCTACTCTGAGAGACAAACAGAAATGCGAATTACACTTTTTCAGATTCGAAGGGTCATGAAACGTTAAAAATCATCTAAATCTCGAGTTTGATTGTTTTGAGAATTACAATACATTTTCTATATGTAAGATAAAAAGAAAGAAAAAATAAATGGTAAAGTGCACAATAGAGACTTTTTCATTTATCTCAAAATATCTCAAATATCTAAAAAATAGTAAGATTATTTTGTAAAAAAAATCACATACATTGTTGCAGAATACTTCACCAAAGAGAATAGATGAAATAATATCCTCCATTGCATAAACATTGAGAAAAGAGGTACAGTTCATCTTTGTCCACTATAGAGCATATAAATCAATTTCATTTTTCAAGGACCTGAATAAAAATAATTATATTTGCCCAAAGCTCATAGACTATTGGTTTTATAAATATATATTTCAAGTAAAAGATTTTTATGTCTCATATTTCTACAAATTTATTAATTTATGTTATATCAACTCTTCAATAGTTGTGAAGATATGATAAAAATTGGTAATTTTTGCTTATGTAAAGTACCCTAAAGGCCTTTTCATAGGAAAATTAGAGTTGTCACTTTGTTTGTAAAGTTAAACATTGCCTGCATACCAAAATTTAATCAAAATCATTAGAGCATGAGTTGAGAAAATAGATTTTTTCTTTTTGTCCATAGTAAACTACCTTTAAGGGTTAGATATAGATATCCAAAAACCAATTGGGTTTTAAACCGATAGGTAAAATGGTTTTGGCTCTAGGCCTATATACAGACACACAGACCGATGAAATCACGAAAAATAGAGTTTGGGATTGAGGTTCATCTAAAACTGAAAACCGTGGTTTTTAAACAAAAAAAATGAAATCATAAAACTGTCTGAACAAAGATTTAAGATGAGGAGGAAGGGGATAGGAGATAAGGCTTCTGATTTTGTAGTTTTTATAGCAAAACATTTCTTTGTCCAAAATAAATCAAATATTGCTCCAGTAGCAATGTTTAGTTTAAATTTCACCTACATGGTTATATAAAGAGTTGATGAATATATGTCAAGGGTGTCCTGGAATTAAATGAATAGTTTTTCTATTCATTTAAAAAGTTTGTAATCCAATGCTGCTTTGCTCATGACAGATAATCAACAACTATTAATATTCCCGTGTGAATAAAATTAAACTAAACGTTGCTAGTGGAGAAATGTTTGATTTATTTTAACAGGAAAAAAGTTTTTACATAAAAACTACAAAAATACTGACATTTTCCCGCGTCTCCTACACCCCCACCTTAAAAAGAAAAAGTCTGCCAAGCTCAAATGCAAGTAAGCACCAGTTTATAATTTGTACCATGGATCAGAGATGTGACTATTAGTATATCTTTGAACAGATGGAATGCTCATTGCAGGAGAATCCCTAGAGTTGTCTAATTGTAAAGAATGTTTATCACATTTGTGTGAACCATTTAGCTATTCATGTTATTTTTAACAAAATATAGAGGGAAAGGTGTAGAGTATTAAAAGAAACAGTAGCAATCAGAGAAATTACAACTAAGTTATCTTAACTACAACTCTAGCTCTATTTTAAATGTATAAATTAAGCAATTTAAACATGGCCGTTGAATTTCAATAACAATTTTAACATATATATTATTGTGGGAATATGGCTCCCTCCTGCAGAGACTATACCTTGTTTCACTTTGATATAAACAATAAGGTATTTTTAGTTTATATATATATAAATAATAGTAGTGTCGTTCATTTAAACGAAATCTTGAAAATATATGGAAAAACAATAGAATATCGAACAATCGCAGTTTTCAAAAATGAAATCGAAAAAACTTTGTTTACCCAAACTCTTAACGAAAATCACTTTTTCAGTTTCAGGGCGTCATAAAGCATCAAAATTAATGAAAATCTCTAGTTAGATTTTTTTTTTCATGATCACAATACTTCTCTCTCTGAGCAGTCGATAAAAAGTAAAAATATAAGCTCGGGTTGGGATAGCTCTTCTTAAACCACCAATCTCACATGTCAAGCTTGAAATAAATGCAGATTATTATGAGTCTACTGTATCAAGCCAACATTAATCAAACTTCAAAAGGAATTTCTTCATTAATCGACCTTTTATAAGTAATTCTATAGTGGCATCACATACAGCTAACACTAATACAAGTATTAAACTACCAAGGCATTATATCTTACCTGCCAGAAGTGGAACGAATACGACATGTAACAGCGCCATAGCCAGCATTTTTAGTGTTGACAGTAATACAATACTCTTCCCCACTGGTGAGTGTCTGTTGGATGCCTTCTGTGATTTTACATTTATCAGCCTGTGAAAAAATTATCATAAAGTGACTGGGGGTCTACAAGCTCGGCTTTTTCTTTTGAGTTTATTATTTCAAACAGCTTCAGAGTTTGAGTATATTCATAATTTTAAAATTTCAATAGTATAAATTTGTTTATTTTAAAAGTAAATTATTATATTTAAATGGTCACCAGTCTAAACAAATATAGAATGTAATTAATATATCTGGGAAATGTAAGATTTTAAAAATAAATGAAAACAAACCATGTTCTTAAAATAAGAATGAAACTCATTTTTTCAAAAGCATAAAAAAGTTTACTATATATATATATATATTAGTTTTTAGCTTAGAAATTACAAAACATGATTTAATAATAAGAACACTACAAAAATAAAAATCTAATATAAAAAATAATCAAAATGTGTTAACACTCAAGTGATTAAGGAATTAAAATTACATTAAAGATAATAGTATAAAAGGTTCAGAAAATTTATATTTTGATCAGCAAATATTTCCCTAAAATAAGCCCTGTAACTTAAATTACCAATCACAACCGTTATAAATTAGAAATTTTCCATATTTCCTTTATTGGTCAATGTAATTATGGCTCATATTCACTTCATTTGCTACAACTTTACTTTATGCATAGTTACACCTTGTATAGGTTTGCGCTAGAAATTAATTCTTATAAAAGTTGGCGTTCATGCTTTAAAATAAAAAAATAAGGTAGTTAAAATAAAACTTTACCAGGCAATATGAAATAGTAAAGACTTTTTTTTAATTTGATGGGTTTGATAAAATATTTATTTGCAATGTTGATCAAAACTGATTTTATACAAGTTAAGCAACATAATTCTTTAAATAAATAATAACTAATGCTAGTTTTTATTAGTTGAATGTATTAACATAAGGTTTAAATATCTTAACTTCGAAAACAATCAAAATGTATTCACAATGTTAGATTTATTTTAATTGAAACTGTAATTTTATAAAGGGATAATGTAAAAATTAAAAAAATATATATATATTTTAAATTCAAGTATTAAATGATCATTTTAGCTATTTTTATTTTCAGTGTCTTTTCATAGCAATGCAACTTCAATAGAGAACAATTAAAAATGAACAAAATTATTTAATTAGTTTACCGGTTGAAATTAATTTTAGAGCTCCATTACTTTATTAATGTGAAATGTGATATTAATTTTAACAATTTGTTTAGTTAACGAATGTTTTATAAGGGAAACTGCCGATGTCATCTAAATTAATTATTCTGTAGTTTCCATTGCTGGAATGCATTTTAAAAGGGTTTGTACATCCAAAGAAAGCTAGAAAATGTAGAGCTTACAAAACTTTCGATCTCGAACCTGAGCTTTAATGATGAGTTCAGCTCGAAGCTCAAAACCCGAGTACTAGCAGAGCCTTGAACATAAGTAGTAAACTATATTCCAATCAAGGTGAATATAAGTAAGCGTTAACTTTTTATTTTAAATAAATATCATTAATTATAATCATTAATACAAAAAGTGTGGCTCTATTCATGGTGAATAGTAAATATTAAAACTTTATGCAAAATATAATTTGATGGATGGATAAAAATAGATAATACTTATCTGAAATGTTTAAAAATGAGGTGGCTCAATGGCTAGATAATTTTTAAATAAATGAAATTGATAAAACTAAAGAAAATAGAAAAATAAACTACTAAGAGTAAATTTGATGAAGAAAGCCCACCTAGGGAAAGAGGAAAAATGTGGGAAGAATCCAATGCACAAAGGTGACATCTTCTTCCTTTCTTCTGTCCTTTATATTAACCATAGCAGAGGAATTTATCTTTACTCCCGAAAACAGTTTGCACAATGTGTTTCTAGCAGTTTTTCTTTAAATTAAAAATGGAGTAATCCAGTGTTTTGTGTTATTTGTGCTCTCTTCTTCTTTGTGTTTGATAAAGGCAACGATGCCAAAATATTATTCTATTTGTTTTAAAGTGGGTGTGTGACTACTTCTACTATAGAAGACAGAAGAATGGAAGAAGATATCACCTTTATGCATTGGATTCTTCCCACATTTTTCCTCTTTCCCTAGGTGGGCTTTCTTCATCAAATTTACTCTTAGTAATTTATTTTTACTTTAGTTTTATCAACTTCCTTTATTATAAAATAATACTTATCTGAATCATTAATAAAATTATACTAATAGACTTACACTGCCCGTGGCAACAGCTTGCACTTGGAATGGAGAGTGTGGCACTTCTTTGCCACCATATTTTACAGAAACTTTATATCTTCCACAATCGTCTGGAATATAGGATGCTTTGAAGGTGCTATCTCCATTATCAGTTAATTTTACCTTTCTAGGGTAACCATCAGGACCCTGTAAAATGCACATACATAAATATTATTTACTATGTATTTATAACTAAGATATTAAAATTGTTAAAGATATCACATTTAAAATTTTAAATAGTGTCAATAAACTTGAATCCACATTTCCACCCCTTACTACTGAAGATGTTAAATCTTCCCTTCCTTTAACCTTTCCAACTCTAGATCCTTTCTTTAATTGTCCACAACATAACTCGCTAAATACTCAGGAACCTTTCTAACCCTTTGTATACTGTATTCCTCATCTTCCTGACCTTGTTCCTAAAAACTTAATTCTTCAAAGCCTATTCATTCTTACAGTTCCCTTCCTGAATCTCTGTCCCTTCTTTCTTCTACATGTGATTCTTCAGTTTCTACATTTTAGCATTCATGATCCTACATCCCTTCCTCAAACTCGTTTCTAGTCTCGTCAAACTTGACACTGCTAGCCACAATAATTCTTCTCAATTCTGAACACCACAACCTATATCCATTATCGTAATACCCTTGCATGATACACTTCCGACTGTGCGAGTCAACCTTACCATTTCTCTTATTTTTTAAATTTATGAGCATATATTATTATTATTATTATTATTATTATTATTATTATTATTATTATTATTATTATTAACACCGAGTCTTACTAAACGTTCGGGTTATACACACTTACACTAATGTGTAATAGTAGAGTGATTGTGAGATGAAATGGAGGACCTACAGTTTAACGTGGAATCCGAACCACGGTGGAGGCCTGGCATTCTCCACATTCACAAGTTGTGATTAATACACGTCTTGTTAGAGGTGAAGGAAGGGTTTGGCAATCAGATAAATCTTTGCCGGGACCGAGGATTGAACCCCGGCCGCCAGCACAGAAGTCTGACACCTTACCCCTAGACCACCAGGTCACCCATAAGCTAAATAAGATTACCAGTAAGCATATGAGATAAATTACTTGCTCAGGATAACTGACATTAACCTTTTTGAAAATAGAAGCTTTCTATATCACATAAATATAAGTTATCAAGGAGTGCCCAATTTTGACTTGGAAGTTCAGAATTCTAGCTAGAATCTTAGTTAAGCACATAGGAAGGAATGGAAAGAAAATGGTTTTGTATCCTTTATAAAGGGAGTTGATGGCACATTTTCTCATAATTGCCCACTAAACAACTGCTACATTAAATAAAATAAACAATAAACACACACACATAATATAAACCACAAAATATTAGCTTAATGGTATCAAGCTAGTTTATTTTGTATTATTTTAAGCAATTAATTTTTTTGTTGGGGAAACATTTGTTATCTTTTGATCAATAAACAATTTTTTTTAAACAAACATTGTTGAGAACATTCTATAATATTTAAATCGCTATTTAATAGTTCTAACATGTTTATTGAAGTGTTATGATATGTTTGTAAAATCTAAATTAATTACAATAAATATGTTGAAGTTGTTTCATAACTGTTTTTCAACATGTCAAGACAAGCTCATTTATCAAGAAAGTACAAATGGTTTCCAAACTAACTGTTAAAATAAATTTAAGACACACTTGAACAGTCTTAAAGATATATTTTGCTTCGTATTTTCAAAATTAACAAATGGCTAAAAAAAAAATCTGCAAAAGTAAACATGCTATGTTACATCATTCTTCCCCAATATAGATGGAAAATAATTTAAGGGATGGTTTTAACATTTCTTTGTTTTCCAAAGAAAAAGTATATTGTATTTAGTTATCTGGAAGTCTTTTCACCTTTTAACATTTGAACTAAGTGTTAGCTACAATGGTGGCTTCATGGTCTAAGGTGCTTCTTTCCCAGTGGACTAGACCCCTCTGACGGTGAGATCAAGGTTTGAAACTCAATCAGGTGTACCGAGGATGGTTTTTATATTGGTTTTCCACACTCTCTCTGCAAATGCGGGTGCACTTCATCTATGTATAACCTTGATAATCCCTTAAACCATTAGCGTCATTAGTACATTAGCGTATAACCCAAACGGGTAGTAAGACACGGTGCTAATAAAAACTAAATGTTTGCGTGTAGCCTGAACAGTTAGTAAGAAACGGTAATAAAAAATACAAACAAAAACCCAACTAATTGTTGGATTTCACCCAAACTCATGGGTTCCCTCTAAAACCACTCTAATTCATACATTCCACTACATAATTATGATCTTTTTTTACAAGAATTACTGTTTCCAGCCTATGGTCTGGGTCAGTTTTTTTATTCGAGATATACATTTTCCACTACCGGCTTGCTAGGCTCGTCAAAGCTTAATATGCCTTAAAGCTTAATAGGCACAACATCCAGTCCCCGGACCTTAATGTATCAATGTGAAAGGCTCAACATTTCACCAATGATAAATTTTTTGGCCATGCAGGGAATCTAACCCGGGACCATTAGCTCAGTAGGCAGACATGCTAACGACTGAGCTAGGATGTCAGATATAATTATGATCTAATTTGTAAATTAAGAAATAACATTTGAAAAACTTTGATTTACTTGGATTCAAAGATTATGAATATGATATTTTATAATAAGCAATTCAAATTAATATGTATATATATATGATGTTTACTTTGAAATATAAATATATACATGTTTCAAAGTTAACATTACCACTATTATTCAGAAGGTAAGATTATCAATTTAGTTTAAATATACAAAGCTCTTACCTTGACATTAATGTCTAGATCTCCATAACCTGCTTGATTTGTATTTATTGTGAACTCTGCTGGAATAGAAGCTGGTATGCCCTTGCCTGACACACCAACACCTTCAACTGTCACCTTATTAGGTTCAATGTGTGGGCGAACCTTCAACTGAAATGGACTATAGACACACAACAAATATATCAACAAATTATGTTTGTATTTTATTTGTCTAGGATAAAATACTAGATACCACTCACAAATAAGAGGGATGGGAGTGAAGAAGGGCTTGATATGGAATGATAATATAAAAGGAAGAAAATAATAAAAATGAAATAATAAAAAACAATAAATCCAGAAAATTTTAACCATACATTAGTATTATTTAGCTTCAAATGTATGCAAAAAAAAATATCCAAGGACAGGTTGAATTTATTTGATATTTATTGACTTAGGCACTCGCATTGGTAGTTACACATGAAAGGTGTCATTCTTATATAGTTTGATTTTTTGTTGTCTGGAAGGTCAGGGTCTAAATCTCAGTCAGATATAGAGAGGTAATTTTTCCTAAATCGTTTATGACACTCCCTTCACTAAATTGATTATATTTTCCTTCCTCACTCCCATCCCATTTGTACAAATATGCAGATTGCTTGAGAGGTAGTAGTAAGGTGTAAAGAAAATGCCTTAAAATACACACAACTGTAAATGTCATATTAAATTTAATGATATTTTGTGGGCATCCTAGGGGAATGTTAATACATGATTCAGATTAAAATAAATCAATCATAAACCGAATGCTCGAAAAAAAAAAAAANAAAAATCAATACTTTTGAGTCATCTATCAATGTGTAAAATGTTTATCAATATGTAAAAGGTTTGCAGTGGTGTTATTTGTAGAATGTCAAGCTATTAAAGATATGAAAGATTTCAATCAAACTTTGTATAATCCTCACACAAATATATAATCCAAATTATATTTGTGATATACTAGGAAGCAGACTTCATAGCAAAAAGAAAGTAACAATAATTCTACAGACTACCCTCAAAGAAATATCATTTCCCACTGCAAAATTATTAATAAAGCTGTAAATATGCTAGAAAAAAAAAGTAAACCACAGTACAAATAAAATGTGGAACATTATCATCAACGACAAAAAACTCCACCCAGAAAGCCCAAGAATATCTGCTGTCACTCTTTTCTGGCTAGCCGTGATTTATTGGCTTCCCACCTTCAACGATTAAAGCTATATCCATCCCCACAATGTATACGTTGTAAAGAAGTTGATTCTACAATGGATTAAGAACATATTGTTCACTATAGCGTTCTAAAGGGCAATGATTTAACTAATAGCTATTGGGATTCAAGAAGGCAAATGGAAGAACTCTAGTAAGTGGCCCAATAGCGACCAACCAACCGACCAATTATACTTTTTATAATCTTATGTTACTTTTCACAAAACCAGCATTCTAAAACTATTAAAGCATTTAGCTACACTCATAAAAGTTGGCATACCTCTAATCCAATTTTTATAATAAACGAATATTAAGAACTTGGCTATCTTAAAATAAGTAGTGTAACAAGATTAGTGTCTGACTGCCAGCAGTATGAGGCCTGTTGGAATGTTGGTATTCTTTTATAGCTCATTACGAGTTGGAGTTGCGGTTGTTTAGTGAAGCCATCGTTAAGAGTGCGCATAATATATATATATATATATATATATGATAATAAACAGTCGAGTCATGCCTGTTATAAGTTTGGGACGCACATCTGTGACTTTATCACTTGTAATTTTATACTACTGACTAATGTATGTTTTCTTGTGTTATCTTGTTTATTTACAGTTCACTTGACCCGCGGTGATATTTCTATAACAAGGACGGCCCACTTTCATTTGTCTTTTGTGGTCTCGTTTTCTCTTCCCATCCTTTTTTTTTTAACAGGTAGCCATCCTCAATGCCAAGGGGATTAGAGGCAGGCGGAGTGGAAGCATAATTGAAAGAAAAGGGACACATTTAGAAGAGTATGGTTTCATTTTCTTAGAATCCAGTAGAGTGATCTATAAATGGAGGATTTTAGACTTTTAACTTTTGCCACCATCATATACATGGTCAGCTATAGCCAGAGGACCCCAATCCGAGTTGTGGTAAGTGAAATGAGTGGACTTGCATGTCCGGGAGTGGGCTAGTGTGCTCAGGAGTGGACTGGTGTGTCAAGCCTTTATGTAACGTGAGTCAGAACAGTGTGCAGTGCAGTGTGCAGTGTGCAGGTACCAGTGGAGACTTAAGTGAATGACATGTTATTTAGACATAGACTGTTATTGTGAACATTTTTGTGAGTGCTTTATATATTTGAATAGTTATTGGGTGTTTTATAGTCATTAATTTGGTTTGTTGTATATAAATTTTATTTGTTCTTATTAGCTTATTAATTTACAGAAATAATTATGACTCTTATCATTTAATATAATGACTTGTTTAATTGTATTTTAATTAGTTTTATTTTATTTTTAGTAATCAAAACATTAAATATTCCGTGTCAGTTTTCAATCTCGTTTAATCATCAGCGTACCCAAATATCCTTAAAAGAATTCTTGAGTAACAAGGTAACGTGTGAACGGAACACATCCCCCGGTCACATGCTACACTATTTATAAATATTGTGATATTAAAATCTTGGTTAAACGATTCTTTCTAGTAGCTCATGTATTTATAATTATTTATTTATCATGGTCTATATTAGCCTTACCTATAGCAACTGAATATTAAAAAATTATTTATCTATCAATCATCAGTAGCATAAAGAGTTTAGCTACTTAGTAGTAAATACAAATAATGTTAAACTTATTAATGAGATGTTAAGCCAAAACAAAATGGTTAAATCAAGGTAAGGAAAAAAGGCTATAAAATTATAACCAAACTTAATAAGCACGTACAAGGAGTGTTCAAAAAGTAAGTATTGTTTGCAAATATGAATGCAATAGTGCTTCGGTCAATACTGCGTGCATACATGCTTAGATCTCTCATGCCTACTCCAGATTCCATTACGGGAGAAGCAGTGTTTGTTTACGTTTTGTTTCGAACATTTAAAATGATTAAGATAATTTGAAGGACACACTGACTCTAAAATTAGGTCTGGTATTCATTTTTTTGAATAGAAGAAATGTAAAACTGAAAAAAAATTCATAAGCAGATTAGTCAATTTTACAATGAAAATGCAATCAGTGATGTATTGGTGAGGGAATAAGTTGGATAATTTAGTGAAGGACGTGAAAACGTGCATTATGAGGCACAGGGTGTATGAACATCTCTCATTAATTATGATTTGGTGTATAAAATCAATGGAAAAAATCATTAAAAAGATGGTTTATAATTTCATTTTCTTGTGAGTTACCACAAGCTTCAAAAATTGTTCTCTATCAAATTGTGACAGATTGTTTAGAATATCGAAAGTTATGCTTCCGTTAGCTGCCAAAAATGCTCTTCAAGGTTCACAAAAACAAGCTACTTGGCAGTACTTAGACATTTCTCACATGAAATAGTGATGATGGTGATAATTTTCCAAGCCACATTATCACAGTTTCTCCAAGACACCTTATTTGTTAATTTTTACTTCATGTTTTGTAATCTTAAGTCAAAATTAGTAATACTAGCTCTGTTATATTTTATTGTAGAAAAAAGTGTTACAACCCCCCTTTTTTTATAAAGGGGGTGGGTAACGGTAACAGCATATTTAGTTTATTAATGATCAAGGTTTCAATAAGTGGTATACAAAGATTCGTTGTAATACACTAAGCAGTTTTCATAATATTTACACAACAGTCGTTTTTAGCTTTATCTTTAGGGGTGAATAACACCCTTAATATTTAAGATGGACCCTAGGTTGCTGATATGAATTATTCTATTTTCACCCAAGGAATAGCCTGCCAAAGTTTGATGCAATGTTTTAGATACACGTTGTAAGTGTATAAGTGTCCACATGTTAAGCTATAATCTTTGGAGTGGAATTTTTAATCTTCATCACCACCATCATCATTCAATGTTTCCACCTCTGCTGGTCGTCTGGCACATCCTCTTCCATTCCTGTTGATCCTTCCATACTTCTCTATTAGCCACTCGTTTCCAGTCCGCACCTTTAGCTTCCATAACCTTCTGCGCTTGGTTCATCCATCTGGTCCGTGGTCTTCCAATAGGTCTTCCACCATTTTATTTGTTCTGTAAGGCTTTCTTAGGCATTCTGTCCTTTTCCATTCTCATCATATGACCAAACAAAAGTAACCTTCTTTTCTTCAGTCTCTCTTCTAATGATATAACTTTTAAATCATTCCTAATGCCTTATGTCAATATTGGATGATAATATGCCTTTTATAACAAAGTTTTGGCCTCTTTTTCTATATTCCATTGCAAAGTATATACTTATCTACATGGTAGAATTGTCCACACTTCCATATCCTTTATCCTATTCCCCCTTGGATCTTACCATTCACGGTAATCTTACTTCCTAGATAGCAGAAATCTTCCACCTTTTTGAGTTCCTTTCCATCGATTGTTTCTTTCTTTGCTGGGTTTGTGTTTTTAGCCACCTTCACTATCTTGCTATTTTCTATGTTCATGTACAATCCATATCGTTCCAACGCTCCTGCCCATTTAAATAGTTCTCATCCATTAAATATTTTATCTTATAGGAGTAAACTATACAATTAGTTTAAAAAATGATCCAACAATTGTCTATCTGTTCTCTTAGTATTACTCTTTATGGTGGAAAGGATTATGGAATATAAATAAATGTTTTTGAGAATCCACCCTGAAAAATATGTTCTTACAAACATTAGGGTTTCTTAAAGATTTATCTACAGCCAAAAATACTATAATCTGTTTGAATTATTGTAATTTAAAGTTTCTAAAACATTTATGTGCCTTATATATAGTGTATATAGACTGGACCAATCAAGTTTTCTCTCTATATAACCTAAGTTTTGACACAGCACAATATTTATAAAAATGAAATTTCAGAATTAATAAAAAATGCCAATTTAGTTTAGGTCTTATTAAAAAAATTAAGAATAATAAATCTTATATCTAGTTTATATATTATATGAGATGTCTAAATATCTAAAAATGTTCCTAACCTGTTTGGAATTTCTTTTCCATCCCAACTAACGCTTGCTTTCACTGTACTTCCTTCAGGTGGTGGAGTATAGGTAACATCATAGGTTCCATCTCCATTATCCTTGATAACAGGATGTTGAGGCAAGGCTCCTAGCAAAAAGAAGAAAATAGAACATGTAACTTTGGACATTATTACTATACAATGTGTATTCAGATAATATCTTATAGGTCAATTTTGGTTTAGTAATATATTATTCCTTCATATAATGATTTTCACTATCATCTAACTTTATATTATAAATGGTTAGTTTTTAAATTGATTGAATGTTTAACTCTATTGTATGGCTCTTACTATGGGTTTGGCTTGTTGCCTATATAAAAATCCACTTCTTATTAACTTTAATGTATGATGATAAAACTATAGTCAAAGAAGAAATAATCTACCAAGGCCACAGACAAAAATGCACCAGATACACAGCTTCCAGGCTAAAAGTACATACTTTGAAGAGCTTTAGTTTTTAAACACTGGGATCGCTACGTCCAGTCCCAAGTGAAGGCATCCTTATCAAGCGGTCATTTTTAAAAAACCGTACAGTTTAAAAATGGTTTTACTAGAGAGCAGACTAAATTTGACTTATAAAGTCAATCAGCCAGCTTCACAAAGCTAGATTTAGGAAGCCATCCACCCTCCCCCTTCACAAAACCAAACCCCCAAACGAGCTTACTCAGAATGCACATTACTTCCTTACTTGCCTGAAAAGGTTTTTTAATTGAAAGAGGGTCAGCGGGTTTAATTATATCTCACTTTGAAGTGTTTTAATCACCGAGGACTGCAACTAGTGGTCCCCAGTGTCTAACGATTGAACCTGGCTACAGTAGTGCAGTGAAACTCCCGTAGGGCTGTGTATCTTTTGTTTTATTGTCTCTGTCCTGGGGTGACATGTTTTTGGTGGACAGAAATAAATGTATTTGTAAAGATTCTAAATTAAGATCTGTTTATTAAATTTACTTTATCATTGATTCTGACACATAAGAAACACACGAAATTATTATAATAAACACATACAAAATACCTCAGAAAGCAAATATAGGTTTTCCTTAAAGTATAATATGTTTGCATCCAATGTCCTTTTCCTGTGTTTGAACTTAATGTTATTAGTTCCTTTTAAATGTTCTTATCTAAATGTCACATCATTCACATTTCACACGTCCTCCTGATGAGTTCTGATAGAATGAGACTTAGTTCGAGCGATTGGGTGGTGATGATCGATTTTCTTCAAGAGAGAGCCATTGCCTCTTTGTCCACTGGCAGCTATGTAACGTGTTAACTCTGTTCTTTTTATTCCAAAAGCCATATACCCATCTTTCCTGTACCTTCTTCCAAACACATATACTTATTAGAATTGTAATAATCTTCACACTTAACTTCAGTCATTTGAGAATTTGCCTACTGAACAAATAACTGAACCACATTCCTCCAACTAAGATTTGATGATAATAGCATATACCTTTCTCTGATAGCATCATCATTATTACCACGAAACTTACAAATGATTTTTTAACAATTTACTGTGATATAATTGCTTATGTAGTTTAGTAAAAATAAATACCAAATTATGAGCAACATTCATATAAATGTGCTTGTGTTATTTATAGAGGATTGCCCAAATAATGGTTGATTTTAGACACAGAACAGTAGTTTATTACACTTGACATCAATTACGAAAAAATTGATACTTCGTAAGCATGCAAGTGACTAGTCGAGGCTGTATTCGTGAGGTAGGCCAACTAGCATATAGTTACAATGATTATAGTTAGGAAGGGTGCCGCAACGCGCAACCTTACACTATACAACAGTGCCTATATTTCTCATAAGGTGGTCTATAACTTGTAGTGATCCACTTTTATGCAAGTTTAGTGGCATTTATACATTACTATGACTGTTGCACACAAGTGCAATCTCTTGCAGTAGTTTTTATACTAAAATCTAGTATCTTAATAGCTCCAAGTGTACTTTCAAGTTATGAATGCATTATTAAATTTAAAACAAATTAAGTTATCAGGATATTCTTACAATACATATCTAGGACTTGTCACTTTGGTTACTTTGCTAGTATAAAAATCTTGAAATTAGCCTATCCAGACTCATTAAGGTTATTTTCCATTGCCTTCCAAGTCAACATCCCGAAGCAGGCGACATTTTTGCTTTCCACATTTAAAATGTTTAATAGGTTTATTACAAGAGTAGATCTATAATTATATTCTATATTTTTCTAAAACCAAAGGGAGAGTTCTTAATACCCCAATCAAATCCAATACAGCAGTTCTATATGGGTATAAAACCTTATAGCTCCAAGATAGCAATGCAGCTGAGAATTGGTTGTGAAAATAAATTTAAAATAATGACTATTTTGAATATCACCAAATTAAAAAAAAACCTTTTAAGAATGTTTTATCAATTTAGAGCTATTTATTTCAATTTAAACTTATAAGTACATTTTTTAACTCACAAATTCAATACAGTACCTCGTTCAGATCGGATTTTAACATCAAGTGGTGCTTTTCCAGATTTTGAAGCATCGACTTTGAAAGTGAGTGGTGATCCTGTCCGACATTGGCTTGGTTCCAGGCCAGGCCCATAAGCTTTAACCAAACTTGCATCTACACATTTATCAACTGGAACCTGAATACAAATGATTTTCATGAATGATTTGTAAAATATAAATATGAGTTTCCATTCAGAAATTAAATAGAGTGTAATAGTCTTAAGTCCACGACCAGGTCTTGGTTATTAAAAAGGCATACTGTAAATTCAAAAGATTGGTTTATTCTCAACTAGTGCCTATAATAATTGTGTGTTTGTGCAAAAATTTACTATGTAGATACTATTTTTTTTGTACCAAGAAAGGAGGTATAGAAATCTAAAAAACTATTTAATATCAACTTCCAAACTTCTATTCAACATGGAATACATTTCATAATGGAAATGGACATAATTATTTCTAATATATTACAAGAAAATATATGATACAAAATTCTGAAAACAAGACTAGTGTATTGTGCCAATTACAAACAGTGTTTCAAACCAAGGCTGTGGAGTTGGTGCACAAAGCCTGCGACACACCCTATTTTTCTATTGTCTGAATGAAGACTCCACTTCGACTCTGACTTTGAGTCCTTCATATGTGGCTATATTATTAATTAATAATAAAAAATTTATTGTAGTAAAATGTTCCACTACAGATGACTTCAAGAGAAGCTTCTCTGGCAATGTGATAATATATTTAAGTAAATTTGTCAATCCCATTTACAAATATTGGTCCTAAGGAATAAAAAAGCATAAAAATAAAATGATAATATTATTATATATTGTTAAAATATTATAAATTTGCATTTTGAGGTCAGAGTCAGTACATTTTTTTTACCAACTCCAACTCAACCCAAAATTGCTTTCGACTACTACTTCATGACTTCAACTGACTCCACAGCCCGGTTTCCAGCCATTACTGCACACACTATTACATTTGTCTATAAATGTTTGGCGAAAATTAATGGCCAAACCCAGACTTCACAAGGCCCCAAAAGCTACTAATACCCTTCAGCTTTGAAGAAAATAAATAGCCCATTATTGCACCATTCAAAAATTGGAAACACTACCTTAACTGACACAATGTCCTTTTGTTAAGTATGGTGATTTTAGATCCTCCTTGTTTGGTGATTGTTTGTGCAAAAGAGATGTTCTTTAAATTTGAAAAAACCTCAAAATAAAAGGTATTTCAACATATTATAGGGATTTTTTTTTTTCAAAATGACTTATAATTTTTATTAGATATTACTTTTATTAAATGTGTGGTACTAAATACGAGTAGTATTATATTATGAAAAGTCCCTAAAATAACTATGCAGACTAGGATTTGTAAAATATTTTAGAACATAAGCAAACAAAATAAAATTTACAATTTCTTTGCACAAACAAATATGAATATCAAAAATGTATTTGCTTTGATAAAAAAATATTATTAAATATAATGAGTTTAAAACCTCATTTGTGATTATAAAAATGTATAATATGGTCAGACATATATTTATATTTCTTTCTTTTGCTAATAATAGTGTACTTTTATAATCACAAATAATAATGATATAATTATTTAAATGTAATTCTAGAAGATAAAGATTATATTAGTAAAACTATTTACTTCAGTCCAAGTAACTTTCCTAACTGTATGTCTGTCTACCTATAAAATTGGACCATTACTTTACTCAAGACAAAGTGTTAAATAATACACAACAAACCATAAAATTCAAAAACTGTATTTTTTTGTAATGAGAGAATCAAACCATAGACGAATAGTACCCATATTATCTTACCCACTTAAACAATTGGTCTCTTCATCTTATAATAAGACCTATCTCACAACACTACCTCAGTGAAGCTCATAATCACTAAAAATGAATGTTAAAATTTCAAAAATCAAGAAATTCCTAACAGCATAATGAAGATGGAAGTTTCTTATTTTACATGAGCAGTCTTATTAGCCATAGTAGCTATCCACATATTTATGATAAAAGAATAGGGATGAGAATGGTATAATGTTGAAGAAGTGTAACTGCATTTGCATGGAGCAATAGTGGGAAACCATTATGTAAATATGACTTCACCTGGCCAGGATTCAAAACCAAACTTCAAGTCACTGGAATATAAAAACCGAAGAGACTGGAACCTTTGTCTGTACACACACTGATGAGTGTGTTACTTATTTTATATTATAATGTTATTAAAGCAATGTACAGGCTGGAATTTTAGTAGCATACATTTGATATATTAAAACGAAATCTTTACTCTTTGAGAAAATTTTATAACAATATTGGCCTAGTCACAAATTAAAAGCTGTACCTTAAATGGGGATCCAGGGATATGTTGGTCAGCAAATCTAATGCTGACATCATACTCCCCAGGTTCTGTGGGAATATACTCAACTGAACAAGAGCCATCTCTATTGTCTTTACAAGTCATCTTAGCCTCTGAAGGGCCTTCAATTGAAAGGCCAAGGCCACCAGTCCCAGCTCCTTTATTAGAAAAGAAATTAATATTTACAAAAATTAACATCAGAAAGTTATTTTATTCCCAAAATAAACCTAGTTGGCAAATAACTTTTAGAAATAATTTTTATTAACACATTTAATCAACACTAAACTATATTATTTAGTAGCTAGTAAAGTACTATGGGTACATATATTTGAAAATTAACTATCAGAGTGCTAACTTGCACAAAGAAAAAAAGGTATATAAAAAGGAGAGGTTTGTTAAGTAGATTTAAAATTAATTTTTAACATTAGCTTTTTTTATAAGCTATTTGTATTAAGTTTAACTGAAGTAATACTATTATTAGTATTAAAATATAAACGTAGGGTGACATATGTAGATATTTAAATAAAAGTTTTTAATCAAATAATTCAATTTGTGGATGTGTGTATGTGTGCGTGTGTTTGTGTGCACTCATGTACATGTTACTATCTGTCAAAGATAATCAGAAATTTACACTAACAGGTAGGGATGAGGAAGGTAAATTTTAGAGGAAAGTCACCCACATTTCTGAAGAGGGCAACTATACCCAGTACACCCAACCGTGATTTGTTTGAACCCCAAACTTCCCAAAACAAGCTCATTTATGCATTATGTCTACTTTGCGCTAGCAAAAGTAGGCCTAAAAATTCTTGACCATGAAGTTGAAACCAGAAAAACTCAATACAAACATAGTTTAGATTTTAAGTAGGACCTTATCAATTTTAATACTGCAAACAATTTGTCATTGTCATTTATTTTTACTATCATATTTTAAAAATAAAGGGCTTGGGATTTAAGTGTAGCAAATTTTTCATGGATTTCAGTCTAATTTAAAAAAAATTTAAATTACGAATGTTTAAACAAAACAGTGTAGCTGTTAACTGTAATAAATAGTCTTCTGGTAGAAGTTTGGAATATTGTTTTAGATGGATCAATATGAAATTATATCTCAAAATAGTTAAAAATAAGTTGATATAGATACATAAATTTATTTATAGTTAATTAATGTTTGTCAGATAACTGCTTTACCAAATATATATTAATGATTGCACTAATAAACTTGTCTTCGGATCTTAACTACTACAAGAGAAAGAAGCCTCAGTTTGAATTCAGGTATTTTTAAGTATATTCTTTAAATTGAAAAATGACACTTTGACAAAGGAATCAAACCCAGGACCTTTGACTTAGTATGCCAACTCTCTAACAACTGAGCTATCCAGGAATCATCACGAATGGCAACTGTACAAAAGCGCATCTGATGAATTGAATATCAAAGCCATTATATTTTATAATTACGGCAATAGCTGCATCTAGATATCACATTCTTTGAATTTAGAAATGACGCCGGGACATGGGAATAGAACCAGTGACCTTTGGCTCAGTACGCCAATGCTCTAACCAATGAACTGTTCAGGAAATGTCCCATGCCCAGAGACATTCTTCACTCAGATGTTAAGGCAGATTTTGGGATGGAGGTGAAGAAATCGTCAGCTACATATGTGTGATCAATTAAGATCATGCTCTATCAGATAACACAAACCCCCTTAAACTCGGTTAGGCTTTATGCTGCCAAATATAAATGACAATTGTTTAATGTGCATATTATGATAGATTAAGTAACAAAAATATTATATTTGATAATTACAGTTATAGCCAAACATCCCGAGTTCAATTCCCATGTCAAGATGTCATTTTTCAATTTATATAATATGATATTTATATGTAACTATAACAGTAATTATCAAACATAAGAGCTTTGCTATCCATGATGATAAGCACATTCATACAATTGTAATTGTGCATTTGGCAACATAAAGCCTTAAATCTTACTTATTCGAAAGTGACTGCTTTTATCTGATAGCTTGTGATCATAATTGAATCCGGGTTTGAATCCCATGTCCGGGTGTCATTTTTTAATTCAAGGAATATGATATTTAGATTCGGCTATGCCCATAATTATCAATTATAATAGCTTTACTATGTAATCCCCCATTTTAAAGTATATTCTAAGTATTGGTGAAATCGGTCTTATGATTTCTATAAGCATCTTGGACAAGTGAAGTTAGTGTGATAAATTGGGAATTCATGCCAAATTGACATAGAAACCCTCAATAGAAATTAATAAAAGTGCCTAGATAATGTTTTTAGGTGAATATTAGTTGTTTATATTACTTATAATATTGGATACAAAATTTGTGTTTTGCTCTGAAATATATATGATATTCATGAACCTCGTTCAGTCATATCATAGAAGAATTATTATAATCATAATAATTATAATACTAATGTTACCATAAAATCTATATATTGTTAATGTACCACAGTCATTCAACACAAGTATAATTTTTAAATAAAAGATTAGTGAACTTGAATTAATTAATTATAAGTATAATTTGCTGCGTAATAGATTCTAATTGTGTATTTAAAGTTTTATAAAAGTAAAAAAAATACCAAATCAAAATATATTAATGAATTACCTTTAGTCTCTACTGTAAATGTATTAGCCTTTTCAACAATTCCTTTTTGTAGACCAGGACCAAAGGCACGACATTTTTTAGGATCACAGCCACGGCGAACATTTACAACAAAAGGAGATCCAGGAATGGGAAGGCCATCGTACAAAATATCAATGGTATGGCGACCTATTAAAAAGAAGGAAAAACATGTTGCAAGTTTAAATGGGATTGAACCTGTTTATTTTAAGCTAAATAGTGGGATTTTAATCATACAATCACATTTATTATTGCTGTGTAGTTTTATGCAAGCAGCAACTACACCTTTTCCTCTCAGCAATGAACTTCAGCCCTCAAACCCCAATGTGTAAAGGTAGAATGGGTACACCTTGTTGATTGAAACCACAATGCAAGTAAGACTGTTGGTTGGATTATTAACAGTAATAATCCTTTCAATTACAATACAATTAATTTTATATTTTTGTGTTACTTAGCTTGTATGTTTCAGTTAATTTTAAGTCATTAATTTTAATGCAAACATAAGACATGAAGAGACCACTAGTAGTTATTAGAAAAATTATATAAGGTTAATAAAACTAAAAGTGATGTGAAGCTTTCATGAGCTATTGGTTTTAAAAACAAAGTGTATTCACTAAAAACTTTAATCGATTAGTCACTTTTTGTTGTGACAGTTGGAATTTCTTATTGAGTATTCAAAACTACGAGTTTGTGAAGAGAATTTACCATTTAATCGCCATAAACTCATTTATGGCAAACTTAAAACTCAATAAGCTATTTCAAATCATATATTACAATGAAGTGGAAATAAAAACCTGATCTCAAGGCTATCTGCAAAGGCTTTGACCATAACAGCCATTCAAAAGATTTAGTGTAGTATGAAAAAGGTTCATGGTTTGTTGTTGCCTAGTTTATTCAACCCTGTGTTTAAAACATATTCCACAGTTATAAATGAGTAGGGAATATTTTTACTACTTCAATATAAGATATAAAATAAAAATTATTAATCTTAACTTGAATAGAATGAAATAAAATTAATAGCACTAAAAATATATGTTGATTAAATTAAATAACACAACTGAGATGGTATGGGCATGTAATAAGGATAAAAAAAAGCTAGGATGCCGAATAAAATGTTGGAAATAAAGTATGTGGGAAAAAGACTGCAAAGGGGTGGAGTTGGAGGGGGGGGGGGCAAGAAAGAGATGGGAGGAGCAGATAACAGTAAGTGTTTTCAAGTTGTAACAAGTTACATGTAATGTTACAATGAAGAGATGTTAAACTCACCCTCTGACCCATTTGGATACAGACTTTTAGTCACTGAGCCGTCACCTCCGCACTATCACTCACTGATGCAAGGAATGAACCGACACCCTAGCTTGTGAAGGAAGGCCACACCCAAGAAAACAAATAATTGCCGCTCAACGAATTGCTCTATCCGCTATTGTTTTTCTTTCCATACCCCACCCCTACATCTTCCTTTCCATCCTTCTAGTTTAATCTTAGGTAGGGGAGAGACTGTTCTTCAACTTTGTCCTCTCACCCTCTTCCTTTGTTCTCATTCTCTCTAGGCAGGTAACGTTTTGTTTTTCTGTACTATATAAGTGCTCATTAGTTATTATTGTTACTAATTGTATCACTACCTAAAGTCAAGGCTGACGACGTCTTGCTAGATTCTAGGGTATATTTCTATTTCTCAAAATTCATTTTCCACAAAACGATTCAATTCACTGCCATAATTATTTGTTTGGGGAATATTATACTTAATTTACTATTCAAAATTCTATTTGGCGTAATTATTTCTGTTATTCAAAATTATTAACTATGGGCTCGTTAAATTTAAATTGTTTAGCTTTGGGATATTTTGGCTAGTATGACGCTATGTTCAAATTTAGTTGTCTTGTGATTCTTTTACCTGAGCTTAGTAATCTCTGTTTTGAATGTTTGAGAGTTTTAAACTCAAGCTTTGGGCTACAGCCATGTTATTTGTGGAAAGAGGCTGCAGGTTATCTGACGTCAATAATTGGGTTTTAGTTTGTTATTAATCATGTCATTGCAGGACATTAAGTCTAGGACTTGAGTTATACTGACATTTTTCTAGTTTGTTGTTAGGTTATCTTTAATATACACCTGATTTCTGTCAGATGGGATTTAAGTAAGGTGTCATATAAAACATTAAGCTGTCAACAATAAGTATACTTGGGGTTCTACTTAATACTGTTTGGGCGTTGTTAGCTATTAATTTATCTAGAAGACCATATCAGAGGATAGGCTGGCATCAATACTCATTCCTAACAAAGCACTATCAACTTACCTTCACTCCACTAAGCTATGTACTTGAATTATTCTTTTTGTTGTAAAATAAAATACTCTCCCCTTGTTACCAACTTATTATTATTTATAATGAGAAGGGGGTTACAAAGTGGGAGAAGAATGGAAGGAATTAAAGAAGGAAGAGTGGTGAGAGGAGAGAGGAAGATGAAAGTATTTTACTAAACTGACCCAGCTATAGTCTGGAAACAGTTGATGGTGGTGATGATTTAACACACAGAATTAATTAATGTGTAAAATAATTTACCTATTAAAAGATTAAATAAATGCATAGAAGGCATACCCATACCTTCTTCAAATGGTGTATAACTGATTCTGTAGGTTCCATCAGCTTGGGGGGTTATAAGATTTTCAGTTTTCGTACCAGAGGGATTTGTAATAGTACAAGTAACTTTACCATCATCTCTCTTTGCAATTGCTCTAGAGTCCACAACAAAGTCTGTTGGAGAGTCCACATAAACACCTGGAAAATAACAACCTGGTATTAAATATCAGTTAAAGTGCCACATGACAGTTCTTAATATCTGTTAGCACCCACTTTGCAAAGTAAAATATTTAGGGAATGTTTAAATTCAGAAATATTTACTTGGTAGATCTTCTAATTTATTAAACACACACAGATAATATTTTGATAGCAATACATGTTTCCTAATTATATATGTTATCCTAAGATATAAGTGTAATTAATAGGGCTGGGTCGATGCAAATTAATCTGATCATCAGTAGATTATGGCACAATCGGTTAAGATCAGCATTTAGAGCAGAATTATGTATGCCCATCCTTTTAACTGTGTAGTCTTGAAGTCAAGAAGTGATGACTCATCAGTTTTAAGCTAGATAGGAGACAACAAGCTCCTTTTTATTGACTGGATCTTGGTCTTGCTTTGCTGGATGGAGGGGGGGGG
>CABFOV010001248.1:50703-61691 GCA_902141375.1 Timema poppense
TTTTAAAATTTAAACAAAGATGCTTTTTTTTTTATTTGTATCAACATAGCCTACTAGGAATTAGCAAATTATAACATATATTACATAAAAACAAAAGTTTGAATTACAATGAATTTTACTTGGAAAATAGCAAATAAAAGCCATGAACACAAGTTTGATGCATTAAAAGAACATTGCACACAGTCAGAAATAAATTACAGCTAAAACACCCTATGTATTGTGAATAAATAAATACGATCCTATACAATTATATCAGGATGAGATAGATGTTAAATAAAATGATTAAACATTTAATTTTTCTACACACACTTAAACAAACAGAAAGAAAAAATTAGTGTGGATGTGTTTTAAATGGCTAAATATAAATTTTTCTAGTCTATAAGCTAACTACTAGATTTTTTTGATTTTTCTGTTGCGCCTTTTAGCATTCTTGTTTAGAAAAGGCCGCTTGGATTTTAAGTATATTAGTTTGGTGCAATAATGACCTATTTGTAACCATTTGTTTTTTTACAATCCTACAATAGTTTAGTAAGTATATTCTAATAAAAATAAAGTAGGAGGCAAGGAAAGCTTCTAAGTTTAAATTAAAAACTCAGGTTTTAATTCATTATAATAGATGAATTTCAGAGTTTGTATTCTGAAAATGTTAAGTGTCAATTTTTTTTTTGCACTTTCAAACATTTAGGGAAAACATGTTCTTATTTATTAATTTTTAGGAAAAGGTATTTATTTTTACTTACTACTTCTCAAAAAATTTGAATAATTAATTTAATTATTTTAGAAATAATCAAATAATTATTTGATCATTGAAATCTTTAGATTATGGCCATCACTAGTTTAACTGTGAATTATTAATGGGCCTACTTTTAAACAAATAAGAAATAACATTCCATTATTTAATATACTTCATTTGCCGAGGCCTTAAAAACAGATTTCCCCTTTACATTTGTTTTTTTAAAGTAAATAATATTATACCTTTAGATTAAACCAAAATCCTTATCTTCAGTTTGTGTATATATTTGAAACAATTTAATTTTCAATCTTCTGTCTCGTAAATAAACTATGATAACGTATTAACCACACAATAACAGTATAACAAGATATTCAGGTCATTTTAAACAGTCCATATAATAAAGTAAGAATAATATATAACACAGATATTTACACTTTAAACAGATTTATGAGATTGAAGTAGCAGTTTTTTAACCACCCCCAACCCAGATCCAAATTTTAGACTCATCCAACTATAGCTGTCTAAGTCAGACTTTGTAAATAGAAACACCGCTTACTTAATGCAATAATAGTTTGTCCAGTTTCAATAATGACAAATTGCGATATTCATTTATGTTTTCCTCACTGTGATGGTTGTCAGACATTCGACCATTTAACCACCGGCATGACGTGTGTGTTATTTAAAATAAATAACACCAGATTTGGTTGGGCCAACCTGTTAGAGTGTCTGTACCCAGCTCTTTCTCCATTCCTCAGTTCCTTTTACATGTACGGACCTGACCTAGCTGCAAGATGGCAGTCATAATAGATATTGGTGCAAAGTATTTAAATTAAGTCAGTGCTCTCGACCATTTATATTCTGATGTGAATAAATTTCATTCTTAGATTATTATAATTCATATTTAAGTAAAAAAACATTTTCCCAGATTTTTTTTTTATTTTCAAAATTCCCAACTTATTCCAGTTTTTTCTCGACCATTTCAAATTCTCGGTTGATTCCCATTTTACTGGATGGTTGACACACGGGTAGCACCACTTAGACAGAAATATTGATATCTTGGTTGAGAAACCAATGTCCACCTCTTATGACATCTTATGATGGGAAAGTAAGTAACTAGGGCAGGCTGAAATCCAAACTCTCTAAAAATATACACTCAACAATCACTTGGACTAATTTTCTTCCATAAATCCTCTCGCGCAGTGTTTGTGGACACTTGATATGAGGCCCATGATGTAATTCTTTGTAAAAATGTCAAATCAATTTAATTATAATTATAAAATCAGTATTTGGACTACTTTTTATTTAAAAAAAACACACAACAATCCTTAGATTACTTACCCAAACACTGCAAGTAATCCAGATGATTTTATATGTTTATCATCTCAAGGTGTCATTATGTCTTATTTGATAAATGATTGATTTTATGATGAGTGATTAAAATTTGTAATTTAAGAAACCTATAATCATAAAATTATGTCAGCTAAATAAGATTAATTACTAGCTGCTGTACCAGTTCTTTGCACGGGAGATTCATAAAGTAGCTTTGTTATTTTACTATATAAAATAAACCACAGGAAATCAAACGCGAAAGTAGGCTGACTTATACACAATGTCAAAATAGAGATATAATCTGAACTTCTTTTTTAAAAAAAACTGACATTTCTTCTGAAGATTAATTTATAACTTCTCAATAGACAATACTTTGAACTCTTGCCTGTTTGTACTAATAAAAGAGAAAGAGTGTCACCACATCAATAATTTGTTATTAAAGGGTTATGATTAAATCCAATCTAACGTATTTTAGCTTCTTTTTTTTTTACTGCATCCACCCCGTTTAACTTTTAATCCATTCTACCCCTCTTTCCCTTTTTAACCTTTTTACTCTCTGTATACTAAAGAAATACCCCTTTTGCCCTTTTTTTCTTATTGCTCAATTTATAATAATAATAATAATAATAATAAAAGTATTTGTAGAGATATAATTTGGCTGTGATAAAATTTATATTGCCCCCAACCCATAAAATCATGGACAAGATTTTATACTTTTTACTCATAAGATAGTTAGTTATATATGTACCTGTATAGTTCTTTTAAATTAGGTATTATAAATGATAATTATTCATTTTACTTAATAGGATAGTGAATCACCAAATAATAATTAGCTTTATATAGGTATTTAGTCAGATAATATTTATTCCATTGAAATTCAACCCCTTTACTTTTGAATTATGGGAATAAGCTCTAGAATCACACTTAATTTTTAGGACTTCTTAGTTTTGTTTTAGCCTAACAATCTATCACAAAAAAATTCTAACCAGTTTGAGGATTTATTTCCAAAAAAAAAGGTAAGAAAATTTTAGATACCAGTTCATGATTTAACACCTTGATGGTTAGTTAAATTATCCTTAGTATAACAATGATAGCAAATGTTCAAAAATATATATTAATTCAAAGGTAAATAAGTACTTTCTGTTTAACCTGAGAGGAAGCAGTCTTTTCTTGATATTACACTATGGCCCTATCTTAAAAGCTAAGTGATTGTAGTTACGTGCAAGTTAAGCTTGCTAACCTTAAGAGTGGATGGAATGTACATAATTAAAGAGAATACTAAATTAGGTTAGCAAATTATTAGATTTCTAACTTAGTATTAGTTTAAAATGCTTGCATGTCAAAAACAAATACAAATTTAACTTGTTATAAAGTTTCACTTAATTAATTAATTGAGTTAATAAAATAGTGTATTTTATAGTAATAAAAAAGACAATTAAAAAAATTGAAATTATAAAAAATGTTTTTAACATTTTTATAATTCACTGATTCACATAGTGTTGAATGAAAATAAAAGTGAGTTTGAAAAATACAATGAACTATACAAAAGTTTTAAAAAAAGTTCTATATAAAAAAATATGGTAAAAAAATGCAGAAGATTTAAAACAAAACAAAAAATCTGAAAGAAACTTTGATTGAAAAAGTTATAAAATTAGTAGAACAAACCATGCTTCACACTTTTCAACAGTCACACAGCACAGCTGCATACCATGTGGTTGAATACCATTGCCGGAGACTTTAATTTTCTTCAAATCTGCTTCAGGCACCACCAAAGCTTGAAATGGAGAGCCAGGAATATGGTGATCATTGAAGGTGATGTTGATACTGTAGTCACCAATTTCAGTAGGTAGATATGCCACCGAACAAGTACCATCACCATTGTCTCTGCAATTGATTGCTGCTTCACATGGCCCTTCAACTGTAACCCCTAAGCCCCCCTGGCCTGCTCCCCGTGTGTCTATGCAAAATTCTGCAGGATTTCCTACAACACCTCGCTCAAGGCCTGGACCCGTGGCATGTACTTTGGTAGGATCACTGCCATGCATGCAGGTGAAACGATAAGGTGTCGGAGAAACTGGTTCTCCACCAAATGAGATACTCAAAAGATATTCTCCTAATTCTGTGGGTGTGAAGTTAACCAAAAATCCTTCATGAGTGGGAATCACATGGGCTTTTACTTTACTACCAGATGGACTAGTTATGGCAACTGCAAAGTCTGCCTTTCCAGCTCCATGAGTGATTACGCGGAACTGCTGCAAACTGTTGACTGGAGCCGCTACACAAAACAAGCTTATCTACTTAGTCTTGTTTTAAAATAAATTCATACCAATAAATCAGTCAAAAAGGTACTTTACTGACTTTATTTGTATGAAAGTTAATTTTGAGTAAATGTTTTAGGAGGAAAATGTATTATAAGAAACTAACATAATTTAAATTGTATATGAAGTTAAAAAATCATTTAAAAAACAAAATATTGTGAAAATATATGTCAATTTAAAATATATAAAAATATCATATAAGAGACATAAAATGAAAGGAGATATGGAAATAAATTTTAACCATAAAATTAAACTTTATATTTTCACTTTTGTTTATAGTCTCTATGAACATAACTATAAATATTTATTGAATTAATTACACTTACTTGGTTCCAATCCATCTACTTTTATCTTTGAGACATCAACATGAGGTTGTACAATGACACTAATGGGACTCTGAGGTGTTTTTACTCCTCCATAAAGAACCTTTATGAAATATGTTCCTGGTTGCTGAACGACATAATCTACAGTAAATGTTCCATCTTCATTGTCTACTATTTTTAAGGGAACTTCAACTCCTTTTTCATTTGTCAATGAAATCTGAATATCACCTGCAAACAAGAAAAGAATGTAACAAAGGAAAAAGAAAATGCATTAATTACATTTTTATTTATATTAATTTCTCATAGATAATTATTTATTAACTTGATAACGTTCCTAATTAGAAATGTCTCAAAATTTTGTATCAATGTATCACTATAGCTGTGTGTGTCTTTTACCCTAGAATTAGATGAGGCCCGTATCTAAATATTCGTAGTATTATGATAAGAGGGTATGGAATGGAAAAGAAATAATCAATACTCTAAATAGTACAGTGAAACTTCCACTAACAGATACCTCTCGATAGCAAATTCATCTTTATAATGAAGAGTTTAAATTTCCCCACCAAAATAGCATGGGATACTAGAGCGAAACACCCTCCCAATAATCAGCTTTCTTTATATCATACATCAACATTGTTAGACACATATATTTGTGCATAATAATCTCTAAATAGTGGGCCGAAATTGCAAACACCGGTTCAAATACTTTACAATACAAATGCCATTGTCTAGAGTAAGACATGAGCAGTTCAGCCTTCTCCTGCTAGCAAAACCTTTTGATTGCAATAACAGCCTTTGTTGTAAAAATTCTTAAGTAGATTTGCATCATGAAAATAAAATTCAAAATGAAATTCAAACAGATAAAAATGTTAAATTTACTTAAACTAGGGTGACCAGAAATTCAAGACAAAAGAAATTTTAAAAATGGGATATTTCAACATTTTCCTGACTTAAAAGGGTATAAAAACGGGACACGCGTAGTTCGCTAAACATAAAAATCCAACATACCATATTTGAACAAGTTATTTTACACTTGGAATAATTAACTGAAGTATATTGTAGATTTTCAGCATTATCTTTAATATTTTGATAGTATTTCAGAAAATTATTTCTTCCAAAATATAGGACTCAAGTGTATTATAGAGTATAAGCTATGCCATTTGTATTATGTTATGACATAATAACTTACAGAAATAAGACTTGATCACAGGACTGAGAACTGCACTACATTATATCAATATAATCACTCACATATTTATGTGAAGAAATTATTTACATCAAAAGTTTCTGATCTTTAGAGATAAAATCATGAAATGCTATGCATTAAAAATAGTTTTAACGTGTGGCTTGATCACTCTCATTGCCTTCACAGTCTTGGTGGTTAAATGGTTCTTTTCATCCATCCACAATGTACTTATCAGTGAAAATATTCCTGGAAATGCCACAACAAACCCAACCAACAACTAGCACTATGTTTTAATACTGGATGTCTTTTTCTGGTAGCACTTTAAAAAGTCACACAACTTGTTAACCACTTCAGCGTTTATGTCCTTCCATTCTTCCATTTTTCTGTTCATAATATTATTTATGTAGTTGATTTTGTCAAATAGTTTATCTTCATCAATAATGTTCAGTATATTGCTATCAACGTCACTGATGATTTTTAAGCTGGTTGAAACTTCAGCCCAAGTTAATATAGTCTCCAGCTTAATCCAGTGAAATACTTTCAATAGCTGAAAATGGAAGATCCACTTATTTAAATATTCTAGGAAAGTATTGTAGAATAAATGTGTAGTGTCTAAGAATGCTTTTTCATCAAAGAAACACTCATCTTTTAGTTCAGAAATAATGGATGCTATTTTAAGTGTTTGCAACCTATGTGAACAATGTGAGCAGCACAAACAATACCCTGAATGTGTTTTTTTAAACTTAATTGAGTCTTGAAAGTACATTGTTGGAACCTGCTCTTCCGTAGCCACCGAAATTTGTGTTAATGTCATCAGAAAATGTAATAACTTTTTCAGTCAACTGATGTTTCTGCAAAATGTCCAAGATATGATCTGTGAAGTAGTTCAGTTGTTTCTCCTGTTATGTTCAGAAACTCTAATCACTTTGATTCAAATGCCTTTATCCGGAATAAAGTACCTAACAAGGACTGGTATGTTCTTCAAATTCTTATAGTTTGAAATATTACCATAAATGACATGCATTTAGCTTCTTTCAAATGCATGGCTATTTATCAGATTGCAACAAGTGCTAGGACATTTACTAAAATTGATTTGCACTTCGTTTGCCCACATGTACATTTATTTTCAAATAAATTTTTCACTATTGCAGAGGTATAGTTTGTTGATCCTAAGGAAAGGTTATGTTTCATTGCATAAATGCAAATAATGCTTCTTGAGCTGCAAAAAGATTACTCTCATCAGTTAATTGCCCTGTTTCATATCCTGTAACAAATGATGTAATACTTTGGTTTGAACTGCTAGCGGCGGCAGCCAGTTTGTGTTTCTGCATCTTCAAGAGTTGTTTTATATCAATACAACCTCCATGGTCGATTGAAAAAAGTGAATGGCACACAGTACAGTGCACCTTGCCTGCTGTGGCAGCTTCTTTTAAAAAGGGATATTCTTTTTTTAGATTCCTACTGAAACTGTACTTCCTTTTTGGCATGGTGTAAGGGATAAAATATTAAATTTAACAATTAATACTTCAGAAGCTAAAGATTTCATCATTAAAAAGAAACCAGCATACCATACAACGAATTTGCTTCTCAGAGAACACAAAGCATACGAACACAACAAACCATTTTTATCGCTTGTTATTAGTTTAAGCAGCTGCTGTAGCAGTGCTACCACACATTTCAGGAATAATTAGAATGTAAAATTTCAACTTATCGCAGCGAGAGTGATTCACAATAGTTGGCAATCGTCACAGCGTGGACATATTCGACCTCGGAATATAATTATGATGCTTATTTCAAGCACCATTAGCAGAGCCTTTCACACATTAGACATTCAAAATGTTCAAAGGTTCTAGAACCATTGTGGTTATGCCACAATTTTTTAAAAAAGGGGAGAAGATGGGATTGGAATTAATAAAAAAAAAGCGACAATTTAGCGTCCTGTTCAAGTTTCATGGGGAGAACAGTAAAAAAAAGTGACCATCCCATAAAAACGGAACGTCTGGTTACTTTAACTTAAACCATAGCTAATCACCAATGATAAAAATCTTAAAAGCTTTTAGTTAATTGAAGAAAAATATTTAGTTTATTTTTTTGTATATAAAACATTTTTCACATAAATAAAACGTCAATACTGTTTTGAGTTGAGTATGTTCATTTTATTTGTCATTCCTCCCAAATGAAGCTTCATTCTTTGTGTTTAATCATGTATATTCTCAAATGCTGCAAGGGTTTTTTCCCCCTTGTATGTTACAGTTTTTAATTCTATTAGTGCCATTTGTGAAAAATTTTACATTTTGTGACTTTATTATCAGGATTTGTGTTGTTCTCTTGCCGATGAGAATGTATTTGGTTTTGTACAATATCAAACTAAACTAAACTAAACTAAACTTTACTTGACTAAGGTGCAGCTTTTGAACTCTTATATGACCAAGTGAAGCTGCTTGTGATTGTGAATTTAGAGTGACTTGTGTCTAGTATTGATTATTAAGCTATTGAAAATTATATGTATGTGTGATGGGGATAATAACCCTCAAAACAATCGCGTTGAGGTAAAAAGCATCCCAATTTTATATCTGTTAGGGTGGTAACATTAACAGGAGTCTGAGAAACATGTTATTATTTCTAGTCCTTCAGTGTGACCTTAAATGTCTGCCGGTATAGTTGGAATTAAATTACCTTAATAAGAAGTCTGTAAATTGAAGCTATTTAAAACAAACTCTTTTTTGAGGAATGGCATAAACAATGCGCTCGCTCAAGTAATGCCATTTATAAATATTTTCAAATTGATTTTTGGACAATTATTCCTATGTTTAGTCTATCACAATCCAACTATAAGTTTTTTTAGCATCGAGTCTTACTATGTGTTCAAGTTATATGCTTATAAACTAATTACGATAACAGTTTTGGGAAATTAGGAAGGTTATACATAAAGAAGGTGCACCCCCATTTGTGTGGAGGGAGTGTTGAAAACCATTGTGGAAAAACGACCCCCAGTGCACATGATCCAAGATTCGTAGCTTGATTTCCCATCATCAGCAGTCTAATCGACCGTTAGTGTTGCACCTTAGACCATGAAAACACTGAAGCTGGTAACTACTATTCGAATATTTTGTTTCTAGTTTATAAGCTGGCGAAAAAGGTTCCAAGGATTTATTAACGATAAGACTATAGTTATTATTGATGAATTTACAGAATGAGCTCAGAGTGTTTTATATGCCTTATAGTGACCTGGCGGTCTAGGGGTAAGGTGTCAGACTTCTATGCTGGCGGCCGGGGTTCAATCCTCGGTCCCGGCAAAGATTTATCTGATTACCAAACCCTTCCTTCACCTCTGACAAGACATCTTGTGAATGTGAGGAATGCCAGGCCTCCACCGTGGTTCGGATTCCACGTTAAACTGTAGGTCCTTCATTTCATCTCACAATCACCCTACCATTTCACATTAGCGTAAGTGTGTATAACCCGAACGGGTAGTAATACGCGGTGATAATAATAATAATAATATATGCCTTATATATAAGTTAGTTTGTAAGTCATGTGTTGATACAAGTTTATTAAAAATATTGGTTTTAAAAAGTGTATGTACTCATTATGAAAAAAAAGAACTGTCCACTGTGAATGATGTATTCTACCACAGGTGTTGTACAAAACATATTTGGTGGAGGGAGGGGAAGAGGGGGGTGGGGTTGACACAGTGACTTTACAAACATAAAGTGTTATGAAAATAGAAAGATTTCCAAGTAAACTGAGATAGTAAAAGGCCTTTAATTGAGGTTTTAGGTAATTGTAATTTTCAAGTTATTTATTAATGAAGAATGTTTAAAGTTACAGACAAGTGTTATTGGTTTTGACATTCTCCATCATTGCATGTAGAAAAACTAAAAATTTTAGTCTTGTATAAACTCCAGGCTTTATCAAGTAATAAACTTAAAACATTACCTAACCATCTAAATGCTACTAATGCATAATAATGGTATTACCATCCGTAAAAAAAAGGTAGGCAGTGTCATAGGTGTTACTAACCTACTTGCTTGACTAAACTTTCTATTAGAAGTGTGCGAAGTCCACGCTTTCAATTCGAAGCGAACTCGAATCAAATATATGAAATTTTCTCGAAGCCTAATCGAAGTTAGGATATTTTTTTTGATAGTTTTTTACACTAGAAAGATATATTATATTGCTGTTAATTAAACTGTATGTATTGAAATTACTTAGAAATGTTTTAATGCACTCATTGTTACTAATATTTCTTTTTAATCGAATAAATAAAGTTTTATTACAATTTACAATTCAATTAATTGGGATTTTTTCCAAATAAATATTATTTCATATTATATATAAATGGCAGTGATTGACCATAAATCAAGTATTTTAGCTGTCAATGTTTTATTGATGAAACTTCTAAGCCGGAATCATTTTCGAAGCGAATTTGAAACTGATATTTGTTTTTGAAGTTTCGAAGCAGAGTCGAAGCTTCGCACACCCCTACTTTCTATACAACCTACTACAGAGGGTATCTTCTTTCAATGAATATTTGATTAGTTATGATGTAGGAATGTTTGAAAAGTAGGGAACGACAGTAAGGAAATTTAAAATTATTTGTCTGCACATGGTGTGGGAAAGAACTTTCATTATTGAAAGTAGTGTGCCCGGTGGTTTAGAGTATTTCTAGAATATACCCACTCAAGATCTCAACTCTCTATACAAGTCCTAATTTTCAAGCTTGTGATGAATTTCTTCATCGCCAATCAAAGATGGCCACCACGTTTTTCTTTTATCCACATATTATTGCTCGTAAAGCGCTCCAGAGGACAGCTGGCGCTATCTACTCGGCATTCAGTGTGTTATGCCGAAAGGTAAGTTCGTAACGAGCGAAGAGGGGTGTGGCAAGATGGCTGGGTCGAGTTGAGATTGGCAGTGAGAAAGGTGAGGCGAGAAATGCTGGATGGGAGTGGAAGGAAAATGGATCGCTGGACGTGCTTCGTGAAGGTTGGATGGAGGAAAGTAGGGGCCTCCGCAATGTGATATTGGATTTATGAAGCAAGCTCCATTGCCTCGTTTTTTTTCTGGAACTCCTCTGTTGGCGTTTAATTTCTTCT
>CABFOV010001248.1:72020-99595 GCA_902141375.1 Timema poppense
GGGGGGGAATTCTAATGCTTGAGTTAATAAAAAATTGTCGTTAACAGTAAGTGAAGAAAAACAGAATTTTATCTTGTTTTTATTGTTTATTTATTGGTTGTAGGGGTTGTGGACAGTGATAGGCTGTAAAGATCTTAAACATTTAAGTGAAAAAAGTTTTAAAAAAACCCTAAGGAATGTGCAATTTATTTGGAAAATACATGTAATTTTAAAACATTTGGAACAGTAAATATTGTATCACAGATAGATTTCGTGGTCATAATTTCAGTCCAAAAATACAATGAACATGTGTCAAAAATAAGCATATATTAGGCCGATTAATAGAATGCTTAAGATAATGTGTTAATCGTGAAATGGCATTAGGAGACAGATGCGCTAAACTTTTGTACAAGTAATGTCATCACTTAATAAGATTAATTCAAAACCTGTATTTGTTAATTCTTTCTGTTTGTAAATTTGTTTAGTGATTTTGTAGTTCTAGTGATTTTTTAAAAATCTGGAAAATATAAATTAATTTAGTTTTAATATGTTATCACGTGGTGAGAAAAAAATCATTACCGGTAAGCTTTGACCTGGCCCCCCCAAAAATAAAATTCATGCTCCGCCACTGCTTGAATATTGTTATTTGAATGTATTTGCATTTCAACTTTAAACATTTCTCTTAGATGTAGTTAATAAGACATATTAAAATGTGGTAAGGCACTAAATAAAATAAGAAATAAATAATAACAAAATGTGGTAAGGCACTAAATAAAATAAGAAGTAAATAATAACAAAATCTTTTAAGTATATGAAGAATTATTAGGAAAATTAGGTTATCTCTAATTATTTCCTGGCCAAATATTTCAAATAATTATATCGGATATTATTCTATAATTCTATTTAAATGTTTTATACAATGGTTATTAAATAAAAAACAAATTAAAACTAATCAAAATATGCAATGTCTACTCTATAATTAAATTATGAATATAGCATTAAATAAATATCTCAGCTAAGTGCAAATAATATCTTTCCATTTTAATATAATTGTTGTTCTAAAAGGGATATGGAGTGACGATCTTGGGGTGGCAGACCACTGAACATCCATCCAAAATATAAACATATATTAAATTTAATTAAATATAAAATGGAACTTTTCAAGCCAATAAATGAAAAGTTATTGGTATGCGATTATTGAGACATAGATTATAATATTATCTATTGATTATCAAAAAATATGCTCGTGCCACAAAATGGTCTACCGAGACACAAAGTCATTCAAGTATTATATTCGCTGCAGTTAGCTATTTTAAAGATGATATCCTGAATTATAAAGCATGCACACTTTCATAGAACATTGCTCAAAGTATGTGTGGGTGCTTTCGTCCTGCCCCACATTTGAATTTGAATGATAAATGCGTGTCATACCACAATGTTAATGGTAAGATCAAGCAACTTGGTTTGCCAAAACAGAAAATAGAGAATCATGAAAAAAATGTATAATCCTTAATTATGTTTCCAAAAAACCCCAAGCTATATAAATGTAGTGTATATCAATTTACACAATATGACATAATTTTATTAATTAACATTACAATATTTGTATTACCTGCACTGTATGTTTTGCACCGGCTTTAGGAATATAGCTGGCAGTAAAAGTTCCATCCCCTTTAGGATGAAGCTTTACATCTAAATTATTACTGTAGGCATCGAGTACCTGTAAAAGCCAAGTAACAAAGAATTAGTAAAGCACATTTCTATAATTGAGTATTACAAATTTTTTGCCAGCATCTTTTTTTAATGCTATTTGCAATTTAGATTTTAATAATTCCAACCCAATCATTTTAATCTATGGTTAAATCCCTCTTATAGGAGCTTTACCTTTTAACAAACCAAATTTAAATCTTCCTGAAAATATAAAATTCTCAGTGTTAAAGAATTCCAACTTAAACAGTCTTGAACTGGTTTCAAATATTAATAACTCTTTTTGAAATTGAGACTTAAAATAATATATATCAAAGAATTGTTCAATTTCATATTTTAGCTTATAGCCCACAGAGGTAGAATATTTGAAAATATCTGCAATATTATAATGCAAACATAGCTTTGACCTGAGTGCTGTTTCCTTTATGATATTTAAATATTTGTTGGTGGGTGGGCAGGCATGCATGCTCACATTACAAGTGTAAAGCCTCTAAAATATAATTTCTCAATGCAGACTGAAATCTATCTAATTGGTTTCAGCTGGGCTTTTGTTTATACTACTCTTAAAATTAAAATATAGTATATTTAAGTTATTGTGAAATAGAATCAAATAGTTGAAGCTATTATTTATGCTTTCAAGTGAGGATCTCCATTAAGATATTGTATTCTGAAAAATAAAAAATGACACCTTGACAACAGGAATTGAACCCGGGGCCATTGGCTTAATACGCCAATGCTTTAAACCACTGAGCTATCCGGGAATCGTCCCGTGCCCAGGGTCATTCTTCACTCATATTTTAAGGCAGAGTCTATGATGGACGTGTGGAGATCGTCAGCTACAAAATGTGTGATTTATTAAGATCACGAGCTATCAGAAAACGCAGCCACCTTAAACTCTGTAGTTGGCTTAACACCACCACTTGTACAATAATTTTAATTGTAAAGGACTGCATATTTAAAAATCAAATAGCTGAATTTTACAAGTGGCAGCAATAAGCCAACTACAGAGTCGAAGGTGACTGCGTTATCTGATAGCTCGTGATCTTCATAAAATCACACATTTGTAGCCGAGGATTTCCGCATGTCCATCATAGACTCTGCCTTAAAATATGAGTGAAGAGTGACCCTGAGCTTGGGACAATTTCTGGATAGCTCAAAGGTTAAAGCATTGGCGTACTAAGTCAAAGGTCCCGGGTTTGATTCCCATGTCCAGGTGTCATTTTTAAACTTTCAGGATATTGTGAAATAACCAATGACTAACCCATTTCATATTAGATTTGGGATAGCAAGTTGAATAGTAGGATTAAAATAATAAATTTTAAAGTCATAGTAAAAACTCTAATGATTTTGGAGGTATAGGCCTAATAATATTCATTTGATGTTATATTAAGTTTTGGCCCCCAAAACTTAATATTCATTTGTTGTTATATTAAGTTTTGGCCCCCAAAATATGTAATTTTATGAGAAAAACTTTTATTTTAAATATAATGCTTATTGGAGTAAGGGGAATATTGATTGAAAATTGATTTAGAAAAAAAAACAAAACAATACATGTGGTTGTGTTTGGAGCCATCTATGAAAGTTCTGAAACTCATTTACATGTAAGATTAGAAAAGTGATTGGACCTATATTTCATATATACTAAAAGTTTATAAATTTCAATTCAACAGAGTGAATGGGGAGCAACTAGAAAGAGAAAAATAAATTATTGTTCATATTTATACCACAATTATAAAAAATATTAATTTTTTTAAATAGCAAAACCACAGAGGTTCATTTCATAATTTTGTCAACACAAGTTGCAATTGGTAATGTAAAACAAACAAACCAAATAATCATTCAATATTAGTAAGTACCATATCTAAAGCCAAAACCAATATAGATATTTAAAATATGAAAATAGACGATTAATTGAAAAGTATTAACTAATGTGTAAGAGTATAACAAGAATGGTATGCATGTTAAAAGAGTAGATAATCTACCTGAATTATAGTATTAAGTAATAAATATAAACGAGTGACATTTTTCTTCAATCATACAACATTCAAATTAATTCTTGGAGGGGTAGAGAATTGTGTTCATATATATTATTTTACTGTTTTTGGTCTGAAATAAAATATAAGTGACATTAAAAAGAAAAAAAAAAGAAAAATTAATGCTTTTTTTACTTTGAACAACATACTTAAATAATAGTAAAGAGTGGAACCAAATAGTGTCAAATCAATTCATACCGTTGCAGTACAATGATTATTGATTTATATTTCAATGTTAGTCTAGCAAAGGGGATAGAAAAAGAATATTGCATCTAATAAAGCTGGTTTTAAATGTGGATTTGGTAATCTATTAATGCACTTTATCCGAATGTTTATGTTAACTTGCTTATATGTTTGAAAAATATTTGCCTTCAACTTTAAACAGTGTAGCTAGCCAGGGTTCTGATGGTTGGTGTCAAAATGATGAGTAGTTATTTGAAGTAAAATGATTGTACTGAGAGATTGTATTGTACTATTGAATCTACCCCACTAATAACAAAACACATTTAAATAATGAAAAATTAGTGTTTCAGTTAAAATGGTCTAAGGCATTAATCTTGCAATAGATTGGTCTTCCAATGACAGGGATATCGAGGTTCAAATCCCGGTTAGGTATACCAAGTAAGGTTTTCCCTAAGGTCATCTTCCCTTTCCCTCCCCACCAATCCACGTGCAATACAACATTCATCCTCCCAACAACATTAGTGAAATTAGTAAATAGTTATATAGCTCTAACGGGTATTAAGACATGGTGCTAAAAATAAAAAAGTGTTTTTGTGGAATAATGAAAGGTTTATGTACAAGGTATAGACTTTATTACTTGAATACTCTTTCGTTGGACTGCCTAATGAAATGACCTATACCCTGATTTTGGTTGGTAGAACAATAGAGAAAAATCAACCCTATTTCTTTGCAACCAATATTAATAACATTTTACTTTGTATTTGCGTTATTTAAAAGTATTGATAATATCTATCAAAAGTGACATCTGTAGATAAAATTACTTAATATATGAAAATACTAAAATTGTTTTAGTAACTTTAGTAATTAACTTCTACTGTTCTTCCTACCAAAAACATAATATAGTTACTATATTCCTTATATTAAAACTTTGTCTGGATAATCATATCTCACAAATTGTAGTTAGCGGGGCATAGAGCATAAAATGGAAGAATTTAGAACCATGTTCAAAGTAATTCCTGGCAAACTTAATGAGAAGAGGTAATTGGCAAAAACTAATCGCAGATGTGAGAACAATTTTAGAAGGGGCTTTAAAATAATAAGGTGTAATGAGAGGGATGGATATAACTAAATCAATATATGGATAGGTGGTGTACTTTTGTAAGTATGGCAATGGTAAGTAAGTAAAACAATAGTCTAACATATAACAAATTAAACCATTTACTTGCACATCCAATGGCGCAGATCCTGCCTTTCTTGTGTCCACTGTAAATTCAGTGGGCTTTCCTTTCATCGCTCCATCTTTTTCTAAGCCTTTCCCATAGCACTCAACCTAGAAATGAGTTTCACAAATATTTGGCAGAAGAAATTGATGTATTTAATTCTATAAAACCACACATGATTATTATATAAGCAAAGGTTGAATCTCCCTACCTACATTAACTTATATTATTTATAACAGTGGTTAGTAAAGAGTGCATTGAAGAGCTGAGACACTCTCCTTTCCATCTGCCTAAAAATGCACTGAGATTAATTAATCATCATGATTTTAATATGCGTCACACACAAATTGTAATCAGATAAAATCATATTGTTTTAATACTATGACCCTTCCTCCATCAATACTATCTGCAAGTGAAATATTGCTCATGTTTCAAACTTGATTCTATTATTAATGTTTCCACCATTTAAAATAATAACAAACTATCAGCTATCAAATGGCTTTTTTTAGATATAGTTGATTTGTAGGAAATTTTATACAACATAAGCAATGATTTTGTTGCTGAAGTGGTTGACGAAGCAAATGTATTTTTTGATTGTTAGGTCCATCTAGTTTGATTTGAATGAAGTAGGGCCTAACTTGTATTTCTGGCACAAGAAGAGCATTATACATTAAGATGATATTTAAAATTGTATGGAAATCAGTGGCTAAAATATTTAAGCACCACAGCCATTGAGGTTGTTTTCCATCCTCACCATCTCTCATACTTTAGAACCTTTACAACCACAAAAAATGTGACAGTTTAAACAATCTAAGCCTTAATGTGAAAGAAATAATTAATAGGCTAATGCCTTAAATTGTAAAACTAAACTTCGCGCTTCACATTTTGGATACCAGCGCAAGATATTAAAGGCCTATAACCCTGCAACTGAAAGAGGATGAGAACTTCTTGCTTCAAAAGATGCTATCAAGTGAGCTCAATTTGTTGCAGCCAACTAAAGTTGGAGCTTTCCACACACACCAACTGTCTTATTAAATATTGAAGATATTTCTAAGCAAATCAATCAAAAGCCAAGCTAAGCAGTTAAGATTCTCGCTTCACCGTTTATGTTTTGTCAATGAGGTCTAACTACATACAAATAAGAAAAAGTTGTTTTCAACAAAGTGGTGAAAAGGGGGGGGGGGGATGTAAACTACAGTCTCTGGCCGATTTATTAGCCCACCCTCAGAAATCTCATCACAACTAGTCATGCTGTTCCCTTACGAGGTAAGCAAGAAACTTTGCATGTAGCTCAAATATAGCTGACCATCATAACTTTGGTCATCCGAGGTTAATATTGTGTAGTTTATTTTAGTAATAAGTTTAGAGTAGACCAGATTACTAGCCTTGATCGTACCCACACCCATAACAGTATTTTGCTGCTTATGGTAAGGATGCAGTACCAATCGGTGTGGGCACATTTTAGCTAATATATCACAAGTTCAACCGTTGTTCAGTCTTACAATGAGAAAGCTGGCGATGTTCCTACAAACCAGTATCCCTACTATAGACACTGCCTTTCCAGCCAGTATACCATAGCCCATGTTACTACCACTAGGAGATAAGACGGTACACCGATGCACCAGGACACATGTGAAAAATACTACATTTTCACTCTATATATTTTAATAACATATGCATTAAAATCAAATAATTCACTATCAAACAAAATCACATTATTAAAAACTGTTTGCCTCAATATAGTATTGAAATTATATTATTCAACTATTAATTTCTGGTCAGTCCATCATTTACAATTATATTATTTAAAAGTTATAATTTGGTTTAGCTTTAATAATAACCAAATGAATTCTGCGAGGCATGCTTTCAATTAATTTAATAACTATCTAAGCTAAAATATGTTGGTTGTAGTTACAATGCCATATTATTCTTTCTACTAGCTGCATATTATTAGAGACTTTTTTCCTTGGAAAATCATCATTTTAAAAGTTTCCATGTATTTTCTAATGGGTTCAAGTATGGAGAGTTTCCTGGCCACACACATATACATATGATAGTTTCAATACTATTTTAAGGAAACAATGTTTATAATAACTCTTTATTTGTGTATTTAATACCACAAAAATAATTTTAGACTACCTATAAACTATAATTAGAAAAGTGGTATTATCTGAGAAAAATATGTGAGAAAATGTACTTCAAGTTAAAGTTACTAAATTAATGTAATTGTTGGGAAGGGAAACAACAACAACAACAACAACAACAAAACTGACTGTTGATTATATGCCATTTTTCACGACTTACATCAACCAATAACAGAGGTTTTGATCTGTTGAGTTGGCTTATACAATATTTTAACCCATTTCGTGACGAAGGCAATGAATAATGTCTTCGTTTAACTAAACATTCCCTGATGTGGGTGCAAATCAACATTTAATTTCAATAAATCAATGAACCACCATACTTTTAGCAAATCTGAATACCTCATAAGGAAGCTAAATGGTAGGGTTACCAGTTCAATGCTATAATAGAGCATGAATAAAACAATAAATGAGAAAATAAGTAAATAGCAAACATGTCTATCAAATTAGAGTATACGAGTAAAAAAAATTGCTTCCGAGGCTGCATAGATCATTGTGCTAAATATACGCCAGGGAATGGGTTGAGTTAATAAAAGCTGACTTTTAGACAAAGAAATTGATCACAAATTGTGTATATGTTTGGTAATCCCTGTCACAAATTTGAAACTTTCACCAGGGGTAATTTTAAACTTAGTGCCAATCAAGGAAGAATAAAAAAAACACATACCGGTAATTATTAGATTAACTAGGCAGTCTACTACATCTCCTTAAATAATGTGACCAATTAAGTTTGTATAGCTGTGTGGTAAAATCAATTCTTTTAACTTTGGAGCAAACCCTTTTCTGAACAATCATTAGCTTTACAATATGATTATGTTAAAATGTTTTACTTACAAAATTGTTTGCTAATCATCAAGCTAATAATATAACCATAAGTTTTATTATATGTTACTGACAATTAAACTAGTTAAATGTTATTTTTGAAGTGGCAACATATTAATTCCCTCTTAGATAATTTTATAGATCTCAAGTTATTCCCAAAAAACTATCAATTATTGAGTTTAGTTAGATAAGAAATGATAGATTATTGACTATTTAGGCTAAAAAAAACAAAACAAAGTCTGTATAAAGTGTTCCAATATTTTTTTCTTTTTAACAGTAGTGATAAGTGGCTTTGCCTATTAAAGCATATTCTAATACTGAATATATCATAAAGTAAATGGAAATTGAGATTTTAAACTTCAGTTTAACAATTAAAGTTAATTATTCATACACTAATTTACTATGATGAGATTATAAATTATAGCCAACCTTATCTGGATAGTAATCAGTGTTAGGTAGAACTTGAGCAACATAAGGAGATTTAGGAATGTCTTCACTGTCACAGAGAATATGAACAGCATACTCTCCTGGGGCTGTTGGGTAGTAGCGCACATCTGCAGACCCATCTCCATTGTCGTGGCAATCAATTTTTGCTTGAGATGGACCCTCAATACTGAAACCTGGTGCAAATATAGTTCTAGACTATTTATCAGCCATTACGGTTCAGTGATAAAGATCGATATAATTTGAAAGACCAAAATGATTATTTGAATGTAAAACTAAACATGAACCAAGTACTTTTTAGCAATTTTATTTTTAGAAAGAAAAAAACTATGATTTACAAAGGAAACTCATTTAGCCAGTTATCATTGATCCGGATTTTTGGTTTATTTGGACTGAAATTTCAGTTTGGTAAACATGTTTCAAGGGTTTTATAATTTGTTATTCTGAAAATAAATGGAGTAATATATATTGCTTTAAAGCATTTTCCCTATAATTTCTGGATTTTTATTAATCCGGAGGACACCTGCCTCAGTTAGGCCGGACAAACGAGGTTCCACTGCTTATATTAGCAAAGTACTTTCTAACTCATAACATTAAATCCTTTAAATGAATAGAAATAATACTATTACATACCTAAGGCACCAGTTTCCCCATTAGTTTCAACAGTGAAAAGAGCTGGATAGTTCACAACACCACCCACCAAACCAGGCCCATATGCTTTAATCAGTGTTTCCTTGTAAGGGCCAACAGATACTTCAAATGGTGATCGTGGTATTTCTTGCCCAGCAAATGACACCATCACAACATAACGACCTTCCTTCCGTGGATTGTATATTACTTCATAAGTTGTGCCATTTACTTTATGCATTTTGACGGGTTCTTTTACTCCTCCTATTTAAATATTTTATTTTTTATTAGACCAGATTATTTATACAAATCTTAACTAATACTATTAAAGAAAAATAATTTTAAAAATTCAATAAAAGTTAGTTCTCATAAAGAAAAAACACATTACATACTACTTACAAACATTACTCATATACTAATTTGTAATAAAATTACTTTTTGGACTAAATAACTAATGTAATAAGTGAAACATCAATTTAAATTTCTTTCTTTGAAGATTTGATTTATAATCTTTAGGGTAGATGTATTGTTAGTAAATCATAAAAAGTAAGATATTTTCAATTGTTAGTTATGTATATATTCAGTCCAAAAATTGATTTGTAACAACATAACAGAATAGAAAAGTGATGTCTTCTTTTTTTATAACCACATCAAAATCCAGTGCAGTAAGAAACCAAATCTTTTAATGATTTGCATGAGTCTACACACACACAAACATCCAAGCACAGATGGGATGGGTATCATAAGTAAATTTTGTTTATAACAATTTCTCCAGATATATATATATATATATAAAATGTGAGCTGTATGATGACTTAGAAAAGTATTCAAGAATGTATGAATTATACATATTTTAATTTTTTTTATATTTAAATCCTATCTTACTAAATCTTTATGATAGTAGATACCTAGAATTTTTTTAAATAAATGGGTCATAACACTTAAATAAATACGGACAAATATTTTTTGTATAATCGATTCTTAACAACATAAATATTTAAAATACTTACCAGGACCAATAGTGTTAACTTCTGGAGTTCCTTCGCCAGCTCCTTCCGTATAAATTTTGAAATTGGCTTCATCTTTAACTCTTACCCCACAAGGTTGTAATCCTCTTCCTGAGGCACGTACCTTTTTAGCATCAAATACTGTAACAACAAAGTAATACTTGTAATTTTTGAAATGTTTTAGTTAACAATTCACATACAATACCTGTAATATTTGTAAAATGGACAAATACAATAAATATGACATAGATATTATGAAAATAATTAAAATTAAACATTTTGACTAGTTTCTAATATGTTTGGGACATTTAAAACAATACTAAGTGTAGACGGAAGTAGTACATTTTTTAGGAAAAAATTATCTGGACTACAATGCTAATATGAATCATCAATACTTATTATCAAGTACATTTTCCAAATGAGAGTTTAAAAAATAATAATAATATAAAATTAATTTCCTGGTTTCTAACAATGTTTTAACTATTCAAAGCAAAAAAAGTATAAATTTCTAAACATAATTTTTGCTGTGCGCAGAACTGATGGTTATGTTTTACAAAAAACAATTCTTTGGTAGGCTAAAAATATTTGTTCTTAAAATGCCACTTAACTAGTTATTTTAAGTCAAAATCAAACATGCATTAAAATTATATATTAAGAAAAATATATATTAAGAAAAATATATATCAAGTAGAAATAAATATATTTGAAAAAAGGTACAGGAAAGGCGGATAGAAATCACATAAAAGGGAACGAACACAATCTGGCTGTTACATTGAAAAGAAGAGCAGTACACACTTTACATTGCTGCCACTAGGTGTCGGCTGCCCCTTTAATAAAATCGATTTGTTACCTACCAATTTCCATTCTATTGGAACTCATCAGTGAGGCGTGTGAAATGTGTAAAGCGACTTCTGAGGGGGAAAAACACAAAAGGGATATAAAAGAAATTGCTAAGGTATGATAGAACACCTGGATAAGAACATGTAAAAAGAATAACATTAAGGATAAAAACCGTAAAAGTACAGTGGATGTGAATATATAATATCTCAATACCTCTTTGTTCAGTGGCAGCAAAGTAAAGTGAGAACTGTGTACTGTGTTCTTATTTTCATTATAACAGCCATATTGAGTTCGTACCCTTTTATATGTTTTCTATCAATCTTTCCTGTACCTTCTTCCAAATATTAATAATAATTATCTCAAAGAGTGAAAAGAGGTTTTCCTTAAAGAGATAAATCCTAATTAATAATATTATGTATGTAATATTTATTTTAAAGGGGACTTTTGTAGAGGAATTTATCTGAAATGTCTTTTTTTTTGTTTATTAACTGTTTGACTATTCTCAATGCTTTAAATTGTGAAAGAGTAAGCGATTGGAACAAGCTGATAAGTTTATTTTATGGTGAATGGTGAATGGATAATTAATCATTTACAGGCATACAAACACATTAGGAATTAATAAGGTAGCTGATTTTTTTTTATTAGAAGACGTTGCGCTTAGGTGTGGCTATCTCAAGCGCTAATTTGGGTTAACTGTACCAGTTATTGTGTAATGCTGATAATTTTGTAGAGATATATATTTTTTAAGCACAAGAGGCTTAATGGAATATTATATTTAAGCATTTATTTCTTTTGAACCAAAAAGGCAAAATACAATAAAAAAAATCTTCCTTACTGAGATATCTGTTAAGTTAAATTTACTTTAAAGAGTTAATTTATTACTACAGACTTATGTCAGTTCAAGCTGAAGAAACATTGAGAGGCCATTATAAATCTAAATTAAGGTTGTGTGCGCTCTATGAAACAATTTCTAAAGTGCTGAGATCTCCACACAATAGATGAATAAGAGGAAGGAGTAGCATAATTTATCTTTGGTGAATCTACTATCTTGCCTATTGTATTCATTTAACAGTGATCACATCACCACAAACAAAATAGCCTGTATAGGTGTAACTTTCAAATCTCACATCGGAGTTTATGGTTGTTGACAAGTTTCTAATGAGTAAAATTTGGTTGCTTTAAAGTACATGTTACTCTTTTCTCAACCATTTGTTAACTAATAAAAAAACCATAGTGTTAGTGTATTATTAATGATTAAAATGTATAATAAGACAGTAGGCCTATAGAAACACTGTATAATAATGTAAAGTAAGTGATAGTGAAGGAAGTCAAGCTGAAATAATAGTTAGGTTAGGCCTAGATAAAAACACACTTCTGTCTTCATTTCTTCTCCTCTTTTCTTCTTTGACATTTACTCTCTTCTTTACTTCTTAAACTTATTTTACACTACCCACTTTTTCCCCACTTTCACAATTACAGTTGTTTGAAGTGTAAAAGTTTAAGAAGAAAAGAAGAGACTAAATGAAGAAAGTGTGTTTGTTTCTATCTAGGCCTAACCTAACTATCCATTCAAATTGGCTTCCCTCACTATCACTTACTTTACATTATTGTAGTGTTCTTAAACAGTCTTTTTATATTTTTCCATGCCATTAGGGATAAATTCATTTTACATTTTGAATAAAATATATGCTTTATTCTATCAACCACAAAAATTTAAGGACCGTTTTTCTTAATAGCCTATACAGAGAATTATTTTAGAACTAACAAACAAACTGGTGTGATAAAGCTTTCAATTAAAATCATACAATTATACACAATTAGGATAATATATAAGGTAAACTATATAATAGATGTAAATGGTTTTTATTCTTGTAATAAAATAGTATTTTAAAATTACCTGGAGCTACACGAACTCCACAAGGGCTGTTTGGAATAGGTTTACCAGCAAAAAATATATTAACAGAATGCAGCCCTGTGATAGATGAAACATATTCGCAGCGCCAAACATCTGGAGATATCTGGCGTAGCTTTACTGGCACAGTATTTTTATTTCCAGCTGGGTCTAGAATTATTACTTCAGGACCACCCCGGCCAGCATCTGTAAGAATATTACATAAAGATAATGTACATTCTCTAAGAAAATATTATCAAATATTTTAATGTTTTTTATCAATATGAAAAAAGTTAAAAATAAAAGTGAACATATTATAAAATACTGAAGCAATGGGATGTAAAACTAATAATATGCAAAATAATAACTTTGCTGGTTGTTCTCTATGGGTATGAAACATGGTTTCTTACATTAAATAAGAAAAAAACCAAACAAAAAGGTGTTTGAAAACAAAGTGCTGGGAAAAATATTTAGTCAAATAAGACCTGAGTCTAATGGGGAGTAGAGGATTTTACATAATGATGAATTACATACCCTGTACTCATCAAAAAACATTGTTAGTATACATCATATTCTGAAAATTGAAAAATGACACCTGGACACGGGAATCGAACCTGGAACCTTTGGCTTAGTATGTCAATGCTTTTACCGCTGAGCTATCCAGGATTTGTCCCGTGCCCATGGCCCTTCTTAACTCTTCAGTCATAATTTAAGGCAGACTCTTATGATGGACGTGCGGAAATCATCGGTTACAAAATGTGTGATTTATTAAGATCCCGAGCTATCAAATAACGCAGCCACCTTCGACTCGGTAATTGGCTTATTGCAGCCATTTGTACAATTATTATAACTGTACAGGATTGCATATTAATGAATCAAATAGCCAAAGCTATTATCTATGCATTTTAGTGAGGACTACTCCATCTAGTTATCATATTCTGAATTGCAATAAGCCAATTACCGAGTCAAAGGTGGCTGTGTTATTTGATAGCTCGTGATCTTAATAAATCACATATTTTGTAGCCGATGATTTCTGCACGTCCATCATAAACTCTGCCTTAAATTATGAGTGAAGAATGACCATGAGCACGAGACGATTCCTGGATAGCGCAGTGGCTAGAGCCTTGCCGTAATAAACCAAAAGTCCCGGGTTCGATTCCCGTGTCCAGGTGTCATTTTTCAATTTTCAGAATATGATATATAGAGGGAGTAATCCTCACTAAAATGCATAAATAATATATTTGGCTATTTGATTCATTGTTAGTATAAACAAGTCTTTAAGATTATGGTGGGAGGACACGCTGTGTGAATGGGGGAGTCTAGAACCTTGTTCAGGGTATTAACTAGCAAACCCAATGGAAAGAGACCATTGGGAAGACCTGCACGCATATGTGAGGACCATAATAGAATGGACCTAAAAGAGATAGGAGTAATGAGGTAGATTGGATAGAACTGGCTCAAGATAGGGATTGGTGGCATACTTTCATAAGTGAAGCAATGAAATTTATAGAGTCCCTATTGCCATAGAGTAAGTAGATAAGATGCAATGAATTAGCTAAGAAATGCATGTAGGTTGTAAGACATATTTTTCCAACAATAACATAAATTCAATATTTAAACATCATTAGTTAAAACTTTTATCAGGCACCTTATCTCAGTCAGTAGTGTGTCTTTCTACTGAGCTATGGGTCTCGGGTTAAATTCCCGGCATGGTCGAAAAATTTATCATTGGTGAAATGTGGGTTTACCTTTTCACAGTGTTGAATTAACGGCCTGGGACTGGATATCGTTCCTGTTCTAACATTAGGTTGAATTATAAGTCACATGAAGTTATGAAAGACCTATCAAGCCGGTAGTTAAAAATATATGGCTTGAATAAAACTTACCAATGCCACAGGAAGGAAACAGTAGTGACGTAAAAAAAAAAAGTAAAACTGCTGTACAATAATTATATAAAAGCAAATTTATTGCAAAATGTGATTTTTAATTCATATGTATCACAAGCTGATATATGATAGTTGTCCATAGAATCAGTCTTGATAGCTTAATCAAATTCAATTAATTGAAAAATGGCAACCTGGACATTGAACCTGGGGCTTTTGACTTTGAGTTCCAATGTTCTACCACTGGGCCATTCAGAATCCAGGACGACTCAGTGGAGGGGTATTGAAACAAAAAAACAAAGTTCTTAAATTCAATTCTGGTGTCCTATTATTATTTTTCCCTCAAATGAATCAAAATGTGAATTTATTTAACAAACTAGAAAAAAAAAATCAAGTAATTATGAGTTTTTATATGAGGTAATCACTAACAATAATATGGTATCTACTTAGTCTAGAAAAAAATAACAACAGACAACTTAATTATTAGGTGAAATTTACAAAAATATGTTTCTATAGTTAGTCACTTTAAGATGATTGAGAAATGTAGCACTAATAAAATGAGTTTTCTTGTGTGGCCTATGATTAACTTTTACCTTTAACAGTTGGAATAATTTTATCCATGTATGAAAATACATAAATGAAAAACACTAACCTTTAGTAGAGATATCAAAATATGTAGGTCTGTTAATCATAACTCCTTCTGGCTGCAAGCCTGGCCCAGATGCAGTTACCTTGCTGGCATCGCCAGCGTGGCCCTCTACAAGAACAGTGTAGGGTGACTTGGGAATCTCCCGTCCAGCAAACTTTACAGACACATTATGGTTTCCCTCTAATTTGGGTGTGTAGGACACACTATATGTCAAGTTACGATCCTTGTTGAAACGAATATCAACCTATTATAGAATAAAAATATTAAAATATATTTTCAAAGTGAAGCTAAAATATATGTACTTATATGGACATTTCATTGAAAAATACATGACTTAGAAAATTATCCTTTGAATAAAAAAAACAAAAAACAAGCACAATAAATATTATTTTGGTAGTATAGTGTCTTAGTACAATATAAATAAAATGGATTGTAGAAGGTGAATTTGAAGGAAATTCACAAGCATTTACTTTAAAAGAAAGATATAAATCCACATTGTGTCAAAATTGAGTTTAACTCCACTTGGTTGAGTATTAAAGTTCAATATTAAGGGTCTGTAGCAAGTACATTAGAACAAAGTTAACTTTTATGATAAAATCATTTTCGTTTTTTAAAATGTTACCCGCCTCGGTGGCGTAGTTGGCTAACACGTTAGTCATGTTGAGCTTGACTGCTGAGGACGGGGAGATCGAGGTTCGAATCTCAGTTGGGTGAATTGGGAGGGGTTTTTCTTAAATGGTTTTCCACTCTCCCTCCACGCAAATGCGGGTTCACTTCCTCTAATTCAACCTTACTAATTCTTAATACATTAGCATAATTAGTACTAAAAGCGTATAACCCGAACGGGTAGTAAATAATAATAATATGCTAATAATAATAATAATAATAATAATAGTGCTAAATAATAATAATATTAAAATGTTTACAAACTAAAAGAATAGTCACTTGATGTATTCGTAAAAAACACACCTCATCATCATTTGTTATTTAAATAAAATATAATCTTTGTGGTATAATTTTGTGTATAGCAGAAAATTCTATTATTATTTAGATATAAGATTGTATTGCTCTTGGTCAAAAATTAAAATTATTATAATTAATTAATAATGTATTAACTATAACCAAAATATTACATCAGAGAAAAATTGACCTAGCCCATAATCTTTTTATAGCATTGCATCTTACTACCTGTTCATGTTATATGAAACCAGTCATATTTAAAGTTAGAACTTTTTATACAATGGTAGTATTATATTACTAGCAAACACATTGTTTATGTATATTGTTTTATGTTATGGGCTACCATAAATCCTGAATATATAATGAATAGATAATGAAAATGGTAATATGAGAAACAAACCTGTCAAATGATAACCAAAGAACAATAAAAACATAAGGTGTTGAAAGATTTATTTTTTGATGAAATAAAAAATTATTATTATATATGATTGGATTGTTGATGAGAATAATATTGAGGCGTGAATACCGTTCTGTTATATCGAGGGTATCTGTCTCTAAATACCTCTTACCTTTTTCTCCACATGAATGCAGCAGGTATCTTCCCTTTAAATTCATACATTAATTATTTTAATAATATAATATTAGGCAGGTGTATTAGATGCTTAGTAACTTAGAGCTTATAATAAAATATTAAGGTGGGCTCATAAGACTTTTAACTGATTTGTTGTTTCAATAAAACTAAAATTTCTTCACAATTTGATTATCTCATCAATTTGTTAAAATCAGAGCTTTGTTAATTATTTGTTACTCACAGGCTCAACTTCTCCATGAGGATTTTCTATTGCTACATCAACTTGGCCTTTTCCTGCAGAAAAGGTCTCAACTGTGAAGTTTGCAGGTGCACCAACTACAGGCCCACTAGGCTCAATCCCAGGTCCATATGCACGTACTCTGTTATATAATGAATAAAAATACATATATATATATATATATCTTAAAGAAACAGTTGCTCATGTTTAACACAATTAATAGATTATAATTTAAATACTTATAACAAACAACATCATAAAAGAAAAGGTTGAGAGAAAGAGGAGCTTAGGAAGGAGGAGGATTCAAATATTGGATGAATTGAAGAAAGATGAAAGTTCTGAGAGCTGAAGGAGGAGGCAGAGGATGCGTAATGGTGATCTAAATTCACTGACAAAGGAACAAACCTGTTGTAAGACAGAATACATAATAATAATAATAATATAAATTAAAATATATGCACACTAAATGACAATTAAGACTAATTTCAGAAGTGTAATACTAAGATAATTGGTGCTCTATATATTGATGAAGTGTAAATTTGAGTCTCTGTTGGGGTAAGTAATTGCTATGTAGAGTATAATTAGATAAATATATTACACTTTATTAATAAAATAATCTTTTTGTTAAACAAAAGAAAAATAGTAGTAGTAGTAGAAATATAGTTACCACACTTAGTTAAAGTTTTGCCAAGCATGCAGAAAGAATGCACTTAAAATACTCAAGGGGTATTGTTAACTTGGACAAGGAGCGCTCATCCTACATCAAGGATTCTAATCCCTTTCTAAACAGCCTTCACCGAATCGGATAACTATTCCATGTATTTTTCTTAAATGCCATGTTTGTATGTTACTTCTCCCAGCACAAATATTTTGCATATGACAGAGCTGCTATTTAGCATATTCTTATCCTTATATTATGTCTGCCCAAACCCACAAGAGCTTTCTTATTTGAATTAGATATAATAATTCTATAAAATAAAAATATCCGTTCCATAATGACATTACACACTTTGAGATTTCAAACCTATTTTGCAAAGCAGGTTACATCTAAACTTGACGGATCCAAGCACTCTAAGCCATTGGTGTGCGCAAGGTTTTGCTGATGGGGGTGTCAGAAGGCGAAGAGGGCGGGATTAATGTACCCCCACCCAAATCTGAATTGGTGTGCGCAAGGTTTTGCTGATGGGGGTGTCAGAAGGCGACGAGGGCGGGATTAATGTACCCCCACCCAAATCTGTTTTATATTTTTAAAATCAATTATAATAAGTTAAAAACAAGAAAAAATCAATGTTTTATTTTACAATATTATTATTTTAAAGCGATACATTCTCAATTACCTTAAATGCCATCCATCGGCTGAAGGGTGTCATTTTTTAATCTTGTCAATATTGCCATCCACATCCATATACACAACCAGCCTTTGTTCTAATGATAGGATAAAGGTGTTGTGACAGGATCTCAAGCCTACATTAACCAATACCCTTGGATTATTTATTGACGCGGTTTCTAAAAAAAAGTTGGGTAGAGCAATTTTTGTCACTCTAAAGTTTAATGTTTTTTGTGATTTTTTTTAAGGCTAATGGGGGTGCTATGCCAATCACAGCACCCACGCTTCGAACGCCTAAGCTCTAAACACCATTACTCTAGACACTAATGTATAAAATAGAAAGAGATCAAAGAAAATGAGGAGTTAACCCTAACCCTGCAAGACCTCTTGTTTATCTACTAACCCCTGCCCTTATCGTTCGACAAGTTTACACAGTCATTATACTATTTGCGCCTTGAAAACATTGAATTAATTCTAATATTAATCTTTTTCTCGATTCCTATTCTAGATAGACATAATATGCTACCAAAGAATTTTATAATCTACATCCAGGGAGGAAGACTTCTACAAGCAATTTTCGTGAATAGGTCAAGCAGCCTAACTTGTAGATGATTTATAAAATATTATTTCATGATAAAAATAATAATTTTTGACACTGTATGACTATTTTTAGAATTATTTAAGAATTAATGGGTTTTTTTTTTCAAAATTTTATCTTTACCTGCACTGAAGTCACAGGTAGGCAGCCTTCCTAACAAGAACTACTAACATAAGAGTATGTCCTACATAACCCAATTAAAGGCATTTCCTACTAGAAGATCACTTTTTAATATCAAGACCAATTAAACCCATTTGGCTCCAGTACATAAATAACAGTTTTATAATTTATCAACATTCCAATTAATCATTTGAATTTTCTCGGAAGACCCGAAACATTTTACCATCCTCAAATTCACTAAAGTATTTTGCTATAGAATGTCATCTATCTGTATGTTGATGTCTTCAATGAGAACAACACTATTCATATGATAGATCACAAAAAAACCTACGAACCACCAACATTTCACTATCATAGCAGCCCCCTTTTCCACACTAACTATTCCAATCACGTAGTCTTGACACAAGGGCCAAACTCATATTGAAGGAAAATACCAATCTCACTTAATACTGTGGTTAACTTTTCACCCTATTGCTTTCATAGATAATCAAATTTTCAGAGCCATCTCTCCAAGACTTTTTCCATCACAAAAGTGTTTCTGATATTCCATCACGCAATACCATCCATGATTCCAAATGATCAACACAATTCTAGAGGATGTCTAAATTTTTGTTGGGCATTTTATCCTCGACACAAAATTTTATCGGCTCTCTCGCTAGTTTGTCTTTCTTAAACTTTCCTAGACGCCAGATACATTCGAAACAGCTTGACATCAAGAGAATGTGTATATCTGTCAATACATTAAAAGGATCATACCAAAGTATTAAATAATGCTGAAACACATATTAATTTTTTTTAATATCTGCTGTGTGTTGTTCAAGAAGATTTTTTCACAGAGAATTCAAATCCATCAAAATAAATATTTTACAAAAACAAATAAATTTTATAGTATCTGAAAAAAATGTCACTTCCAAATAAAAATGTTACAAAAACCTTCATGAATAAAACTATAAATGCACATTCGAATAAGTTAAGGATGTGTAAAAAGTAAATATATTATTTAGTTAAAACAAAATATATATTATGTATATGTCTTTAATTACCGCTGCCTGTCCAGGTTATAAAAATGTAGGAAAATTATTTAAGTGCGGTAGGAATGAGGAAGAAATTTTTTTTTAGGATATTTACCCTCATTTGCATGGAAGGAGAGTGAGAAACCATTTACGAAATACTACCCTCAGTATCCTCGACTGGGATTCAAATCTCGATTTCCCAGTCTTAAGCAGGCCAGTTTAACACAAAAGTGAAACCTTAGACCATTCAGCCACTGAACAAAGAAAATATAATTGCCAAATGTGCCATACTATAAAGATGACAAATTTCATAGATATGACATGAAAAACTAATATAAAACCAATTGTTAAGGACTTATCTTGAAAGTGATGGTTGTATTTAACAAATAAAAATAATAGGGTATACCAGATATTAAAAGGTACTAGAATTAATAGCGCCAATAATATGTAAACCTTTCTTTCGTATTATTTGATAAATACTATTGTATTTGTGTAGTTGATCCTACTAAAATATATAATTGTAATTAAAAATCAAACTTAAATAAAAAAACAAAATGCTTTATTTTAAAAAAACCTTTTAAAAGTCTAGCTCAGTAGTTCTCAAATGGGGTGGTGGGCTCACACAGGGGGGCACTAAGTTGCAAGGGGGCAGTAAGGGGGCGCTAGGAGGCAAAAGGGTGGTAGAGGGGTACTCAAGCTGATATTTTACGAGTGTGTTGTTAATTTATATTTGACTAACCAGTAAAATACCTTCCTTGCTTCAAGTTTCTCCCTCCCTTTATAAGGTCATGTTGCACAGATACCCTCCATTCTCTAGGCCACGCAATACATTCTCACCCTCTCCCCGAGACTACGTCACACGTTCTCCCTCCCTTCTTGAGGCCACGTCACCAGAGCTATTCAGACCAGTATATCACATTATGAGAAATTGTCGTGCTGTGTTCTTGTTTCTTTGTTGTTTCCCCAAGATTTTACTATCAAGTCCTAAACAAAATAATATTGAGTGTGATACTTATCTTCCTGTGTTTTAATTATTCAACATGTTGATTATGAATTGAGATTAGAAGCTTCAAACATATTATTTTTGTTGCAGCCTACTCAATATTAAAAGCTTTAATCGAGGTTATATGGGGATATGAAAGACTTAAGATTAAATTTAGTACTAATGCCTAATATAGAGCTCAAATTTTTATTTAATATCGACTTACAAAATGTATACATAAATAACTGTGTAGCAAAATTATTTTAAAAAGGTATATAAAAAACAAAAATAAATGAAACTCTGAATTTTTTTTTCATGTTAATAATTATTCATACATATATTATTGAATCACAATTTAATGTTATGGCTGTAAATTTCTGAAGAAGAAAACAGAAAAACACTTTTTATACACAACCCTACAATCAATTTTGTTTAGAATAGAAATGGCAGAAGCAAAAGAAAAAACCTTTAAACAATATAGTTTGGGGATCTTAAGTATAGATTTATACCTGCATTAACAAACCAGCAGCTGCCAATGTGCCTGTTATGTAAAAGGGTATTTTCTAACGAGGCCATGAATCCTTCCAGACTCAATGAACATTTAAAGAAGGCACATCCTTACAAGGCAGATAAGAACTTAACTTTTTTTCAATCACTTCGTGAAAAGTTTCAAAAGCAGCCAACAATGTTAAACATGATTTGCAATAATTCACAACAACAAACTGATGGTTTGCGTGCATCATACAACATTTCAATGTTGATTGATAAGCTTGGAAAGCCCCATACAATTGGTGAAAAACTCATCCTTCCATCAGTTAATGAGGTTCTGAATACTGTTTTCCACAAGTCACCACATGATATAATTAAGATGATTCCGCTCAGCAACAATTCAGTGGTAAGAGACATAGATGAAATGGACGAGAATGTGGAAGGTCTACTGTGCAACACACTAAGGACAAAAGAAGTTGCATTACAGCTGGTCAAGTCAACTTTGCCAGGCAATGAATCTTTGCTTCTCACTTATGTGCGTTTCATAAAAGACGAGAGTTTGGCTCAAGAGTTGTTATTTACAAGGCAACTAAAAACCGATACTAAAGTAAAATCAATATTTCATGTTGTTGAAGGGTTTTTCAAAGAAATGGAAATTCCACTTACTAACATACTTGCTTGTGCAACTGATGGAGCACCATCAGTGACTGGTCACTACCGTGGGTGTGTCACTTACTTTAAAAAATCAGTGCCAAATATCTTCACAATTCACTGTGTCATTCATCACCAACATCTGGTTGCAAAAAATCTCAGTGGACGCCTACACAATTCATTACACACTGTTATTACTGCAGTGAATAAGATGCTCTCAATGATCGACCATTCCGGGAGCTCTGTGCTGAGAATGATGAAGACTTTGAACATTTGTTGCTTCATACTGAGGTCCGTTGGCTATCTAAAGGAAACTGTTTGAGACGCTTTTACAACCTTTTTGATACTGTTGTGAAATATTTTGAGGACACGAGTGCTTTGCTCAATAATGAACTCGAAGAAATCAAACACGAAATTGCTTATTTGTCTGAGCTATTTGCAAAATTCAATTACATGAATTTGCAGTTGCAAGGCAATAACACCAGTCTGATTAAATCCAAATCTGTCATATCTAAATTTATTACAAAATTAACTATACTGAAGCAAAATATAGGCCACCGCGAGCTATACCAATTTCCGAGCTTGTCTGAGCTAGAAAAGAAAGTTGGGATACAAGATGATGATCTGCAAGTTTTTTGTGACCATTTGAATATGCTGCATGAAGATATGTCTGATCAATTCAAATATCTTGTTATGATGGAAATTCTAAACTGGGTATTAAGTCCATTTTCAGATACTGAAGAAGTTGGAGCATTGAGCTACAAAACGACGAGCTGAAGCCTAAGTTTAAGAAATCGTACTAGGGGTTTGGTTACAGAAGGAAATTCCTTATTGCTATCCTGCACTATGGAGAGTGGTTAAGAGGCTACCGATTGCATTTCAACATCGTATTTGGTGGAACCTGGTTTTAGTATGGTCAGCCTACTTCTCTCCAAGCAAATAAATCGACTCCAGATTACTAAGCGAGGTGATTTAAGACTCATGTTAAGTGACATTAAGCCAGACATTGGGAAACTAATATCATTTCATCAAGCTCATCCATCACATTAAGAATTTAGAGAATAGTAATGTTCTCTTACATAGTTACTAAATGTGGTATCTAATAATTCGTAGTATTTATTAACTTTGAAAAGATCATCACTGGATCGAACTCATCAATCATATTTAATTAAATAAACTTAAACAATATTTTTTAATTTTGAATAAATATTCAATCAATAATTGTTCCATCCTTGAATTTTATTGCTATTTTATTCATAGTGGGTTGGTGAAAACCACTATGATGAATATTTGTTGTTTAGAGTAAAGGATAGGGGCCATTAGTTTTTGGAGCCAAGGGGGCAGTGACTCAAAAAAGTTTGGGAACCACTTGTCTAGCTTTTTAGAAAATATAGAAAGTTAACAAAATGTTGATTCAGTATTAGTGTATTAATGTTTTATGCTCAAAAAAAGTATTGTTTAAAATCCTTAGAAAAAAAAAAAAAGTTGTATTGTCAAATCTAAGTAGTATGGCACCATATGACTGAGGGGGGCCACAGAGATGAACACAAAAATAAGTGTGTGTTTGAAAAAATTAGATATATTTTAATTTTAAGCCAATGAAACTTGCTTGGACTGTGCTTTGACCAACGCAACATATTCCAATTTTGTATCAAACTTTAGATGCTGTAAAATTAAAATATACAACAACAAAAACTAGTTAAATATTTATCATAATTAGTTTTTCTTTCAGGTGTTTTTTTATGAAAATAATATATAAATGTAAATATAACATGAATATTAAACCAAGAACCCTGTCTTTAATTAAATGTATATAGTCATTTGGCTATTTAAATACTTTTAAAACAGGTCAGCAAATAATCACGATATGTAAATAAATCCTAACGTGAAGTTTTGAGTGTTATATTCATGATATATATATATATATATATATATAGGTACCTAGATAGTATATACATAAGGCCCTCAGACCCTAAAGTTGCCATTGAATTAAATAGTAATGAAGTAGTTGAGTTAAGAGTTACTAAACTCCTTTTAAAAATCTTTACATTATTTTACCAACATAAATGTGTTTCAGTAGTTCCACATGTAAAATTTAAGTGATTAATTAGATGGTTAATTTATTAGAATTTATCTAAATAGTAAGCCAATATATTATCCTTAAGATAATTACATATTATAATTAATATATAACTACAAATTAAGGTACTTTGGTTGCTATACTATAAAACACACAACAAAGTAATACTTAATACATTTAGAGAATTTGTATGGAAACAACTAAAACATTGCCAAAACATGCAGCTCTTTTAAAATATTTGGCTTCTTCAGTCATTACTAGATATATTATTTACACCAAATCAAAATAAAAACTAAGCAATAAGCATATACAAAGTGAAACTTGAATAATTTATTAGGTATTTATTAAAACCGATTTTTTTAACTTTTTTTAAAAAAATGAGGAGCTATAAAAAATATTTGTTCACCCCACTGTTAAATAACAAATAATATCAAGGCTTTAGAAATATGTTCTGAATTAATCTTTAATGAGTCTACTTCAGCACATTAATGCTTTTTTAATCTCAGATTTTGAATATTAGTATTATTTCACCTCTTTTAAAGTTACAGTTTCATCACAAAAATTCTATTGAATATTATAAATGAAACTTAAAATTACATAGGCTGTAAATACATCAGTCAGTTATTTTTATACTGAGATTTTAACTATTCCCAACTGTTAAGTACAATTTGAAAGGCAGTTAGAACTGTGTCCTAATCCTCCATCCTTTTATTATGTTTTAAATCACAATAAAAGTATGATTCATACAAATAGGGCACAATTAGGATATTGTGAAAGCTTGTTAAAATAAAAACGAGAACACGTATATATGGCTGTGAAACAAAAAGCTTTCAAACAATAAGAATCTCACACACATAAAAACTTACCGTGGAGGAGGAATACTGCATTGACAGCAATGCAAGAAAAAAAATACAAACATTAGAATCCAAAGGGCATATATACAAATCATTATGTGTGCATTTATTATGACTTGGAACAGATTCATCATACATAATTAACTTTAAAGTGAGGTAAATCAAATATTTCAAATACCTTAATCTAAATCACTTAAATTATATTGAAAGACTACCTTTCTCTATATAAAATCCATTCATTTCGTATGTTTGGGTATGATCAATAAATATGATTCTGCATTAAAAAAAAACCTAGATGGTTTCACTGACGTGGTTACAGTTTTCTAGCCTTAATAAAAAAATAATAACAATTGCGCAATCAGCACAGAATGTCAATGCAGTAAAACACAAATAATCTTCCGCTACTAATACTCTTCTCAGTGACTGGAATAATGAGTTATCAAGGTAAGAAGAGATTGCCTAAACTCTAAGGATGAATAGCTGTCCTCATTGATTAGGACTTAATGAATACCCATCCTTGAGTGAGTTTATCTAGAGTAAAGTGTAGATTGTGTATGATTGGTAGAATGGAAACTGTGTAATAAGACTATTCCAAGTGAATAGTTTTAACGGCACCGTATAACTTATCTATAGTCCATCACATGAACCCTGCTATATATCAGTTAATAGTAATTTTTCTAGAGTTGCAAATAAGTTTTTTATTACTGTTTTTTACTACTGGTTCAGGATATACTTGTGTATTATAATTACTCTAATGGGGCATGGATGAGATAAGAAATATTTTATAGGTAATATACCAGTATTTGCATGAAAGAAGAGAGAAAACATTTAGGAAAAACCATGCTGAATGGACACAATCGAGATTCAAGCCTCAATCTCCCTGTCATTAGCAAGCCAGTCTGACCTTAGGCTAGGGGCTCCCAAATTTTTTAGACTGAAGGATCCTTTGCATCAAAAAAATACATGCTGGAGCCATCATAAATAAAGCTTATAATAATATTATGAGCATTCAATAACGACTTACATTTTACAAGTATAAAATTATAAAATAAATGGAAAACATCACATGGTCTGAATGTGACTCTGGCAAATTCCTCTATTCAAATTAGAAAAAAATTGACAATTTTACTTACCAATGAATGCTATTTTATCGTGTGAAAAACAAATAAAGAAAATTATAAAATTTCTTCAGAACGTGGGATAACTATGGTGGAGCCTAAGGGCTCCAAGAAGAAGTATGAAAAACACTGCCTTAGACCATTCATCCACTGCACTTAAGCAGGTATCAGTATTATTAATATCAATTATTTCAGTAGTAATCTATGATCCTCTGGGTGATTCAAATTGATAATACTTCTTCAGAAGCTTTTAAGATTGACCAGTCATGATTTTTTTTATCTAAATAGAGGGGAGATTTTCTCCTCCGACAACTCCTTTAATACACTATTGGTTGATTATAAGGCCCACAATTATCTTTATCCGAGAAAAATATATTTGGAAAGAGAATTTATTTTTACCATTTTAGCTAAATATGTTGGAAAGGTTGTGGTCACACTTTTGTCTTGGGGTAAGTTACATGCATAGGAATTGTAAATTTTAAGAACTTAACAGTTGATAATGTGGAACACAAAAATTATGGACGTAAAAAAACAAATTTAAATAACAAGGTCAAAACTTGATAAATTTCACAGAGATAAAACCTATGAGCCTCCTTTACACTGCTTACTCTGAAAGGGTGGTAAATATGTCGCCAAATATGGGTTGATACATGTGCCTTAAGTGCAGAAGCATGCCCGACATTTGTTTTAGTAGGGTGTAATTTAAAGATGTCAAAAATTTGAACTTTTTTAAAAATACTGTATTATATTTGATATAATTTTTCTTGATGCAAGTTAAGTTAATACATTATATTTTGACGTTTAATCCTTTTATAATTATTGGGACAATGTTTAGCTTGTGCTTTGTATGTAGTACTGTATTCTAGATAGCTCAGTAGAGCAAGGACACACTAAGCCCAGGGTCCAGGTATAATTCCTGTAGCCCGGTGTCATTTTTCAACTAAGTGAAATATTAACAAATGGGGTGACTAACCAAAATAGATTTTTAAATTAACTGACTTTTCCAGGTTCCCCAGTCACTAAATATAAATACAGTAGACTCCCGATTATCTGACCTAATGTGGCGGAAGGACAGGCCAGATAGCAAAAAATCCGGATAGGCCGAAGTTCTATAAATACTCAATTCCATCCCCCCCCCCCCCCCCCCC
>CABFOV010001248.1:102596-113574 GCA_902141375.1 Timema poppense
CCCCCCCCTCCACAGATTTGAATACATGTAAATGATGAATGTCTCAGATTTAACAGATCTACTTACAACTATGTAAGCAATACTCGAACATCAATTGTATTTTCTATTCAAGAGGAGAACAATGGCTTTGTAAATATGGTAGTCATTTTTCTTAGTTTATCTTTGTTAACGTTAGAAAAGAGATATATAAACCATGTCACAGGTAAATCTTAGTGATGGTAGAAAATATATAAATAAAAAAACCATAAAGTACTTGTTCAGAAGTTAAGATTGATCCACAATTGGGCGTAACATGACTTAAATAAGCTTATTCATACCATTAATCCTCCACTAAACGCGCCACCGAGTATGAGTCTGCAAGATCTTAGTTCTCTCTCTTCTCATCCACTGGTAAAACCGAGCTGAGATCTGTGTCGCCTGGTAGCTTCCCCTACTGCTTTTCTAAAGGTCATGGTGGGATCCAAGATTGCCTCGTGTTTGTCTGCTAGCAGCAGTGATACTTTTTTTTTGTACTGTTGACTGATACTTCGCACGCGTGCATTTGACATTTTAATATTGGAGCTTTGAATCCGCAACCGTATATTTACACTTCAAGTAAGTTTTATTACTTCTATAGCATTATTAACTACTTTTGACACCAATTTTTGTGAGTAAATTACTTTCACAATTGTTTACAGATTTTAATTAAATTTTCGCTTCATTTTAGGCAGTTTTTTTAAAAATACTCTCTCTCAAAAATTGTAAGAGCTATGAATTTGTTCTGTATACACTTATTACAAAAGAGTTTAGTATACAGTGTGTATGTTTGTCGGTGAGTGAGCGTGCCTATGTAGTTTTTTTGTGTGTGTGTTCAATTTTGTTGGTGCTCTAATTTTTGTACACTTTTATTTAGGAAAATGTCTGTACCTAATGACCAAAATTTACTACGCTAGCTTGACAAAACCAAATTTGATGCTTTCGTTGACAGCAATGCAGATATAGTCATGAGAGTGACAATTACTCAGATAGCAAGCAATCGGCTGATGAAGGTAGTTGTAATGAGCTTTATATTGGTAAATATGGAATTCAGTGGCGTTTTGCCCTAAATCAAAATTATAGAGTACGATGAAGTGAATGTGATTTGCTTTACTGCCTCCATGGTGTTCTGCATGCTGCAAAGAATGCTAATAGCCCAATACAGGCTTTACAACTTTTTTTCTCTGATGAGATGTTGAACAAATTTGCCAGGTGCACCAATATTTACATAGCATTTATTCAAGATAAGTATTCAAGACCTAGAGATGCAGCTGAAGCTACTCTCACTGACTTGAAGGCATGTTTATGACTTCCTATTCTTGGGGGTGTTTTGAAGGTTTCGCATACCAGACTTTAGGATCTCTGGAGAAATGATGGAACGGGCATAGAATATTTTAGGCTCACTATTGAAATCAACCATTTTAGGTTCTTACTCAAATTCTTAAAATTCGACGATATTACATCTAGAAACCAACAAAAACTAACAGACAAATTAGCTGCTGATAGATATTTTATTGGTAAATTTAATGAAAACTGTAAGAAGCATTACAATTTGTCTGAAAGGTTAACCATTGATGAAATTCTTGATGCATTTAGAGGGTGGTGTGGGTTTCGGCAGTACATCCCATCCAAACCTGCCCAATATGGTATAAAAAAATTTGCCCTCACAGATGCTAAAATGTTCTATACAAACAATGTAGAAATTTAGTGTGGGAAATATTTTGAAGGCCACTATAAGTGTGAAAACAATCTTCATAGTATTGTCAAGCGACTTGTGCACCCAATATTAAAAAGTGGTTGAAATATTACATGCGATAATTGGTTTGTGTCAGTTCCATTAGTCCAGGACTTACTGAAGAACGACAAACTTCCAAAGGTAAGGATTGTTAGAAAGAACAAGAAAGAGATCCTACCGTTTTATGATAAAAGTGAAAGATCGTTCAAAAGATTCCAGTATCTTCGCTTTCCAAAAAAATTTCCCTCTCGGGCCTTATAAGCCTAAGAAAAACAAAGTTGTGCTAGTATTATCAATATTCCATATTGAACAAGACAAAATTGAAGATCTAGATGTTGCTGAAGTCCATAAACCCAAAAATATAATATTTTATAATGAAATGAAATTGAGTGTTGATAAGGTGGCTAAAATGAAGTGTGTTATTCTGTAGCCAGAATAACCCGAAGATGGGCTTTGGTAGTATTCTTTTCATTTATGAATATTGAATAAATTCCTACATAATTTACAAGGAAAATACTACATCCAACTTGGCAAGGAAGGACTTTTTGAAAATACTTGCAAAGGAACTTCTGAATGATCATTTGCGTTTGAGAGCCAAGCAGTAGAATTTACCAACTAAAGTAAAGCTGCATCTTATGGAGATCTTGGAGATTCCAAAAGTTCAACCAAAAGTCAGACAGGAAGAATTGAGAACTTGAGGAAAGTGTTATTTTTGTAATCGAAAAAATAAAAAAAATAGGCCAACTCGATTCACCAGTAGCAAATTAACAGTCCGTACGCATGTATTGTTGTTGTAGGTGTCCACGCGTGTATCAGAGGGCTAAATGACTCAAACCAAATGTTTTATCTGCATATTATGTTGATAAAAAGATAAAAGTAACACATGCCCGTTTATTTTCAAAATAATATTTAGGAAAAAACTATTAACTTTGATAACAAAAGTTTATTTTTAATTTCAATATGAGAAAGTATTTGGAATTTAATTAGTTGTTGAAGAACAAGAGAAAATTAGAAAAAAATAACTTTTTATATATATATATATAAAGGACAGGACCCTTGGATCCTTTACGATATTTGAGAATCGAGAAAATTTCAGAATCAAGCATCAAATCCTTAAAAAAAATCTATTTTTTAAAATATTTTAAATGAATTATATTTTAGAGCTTAAATATTGCATCTTGTTAGTTCATAACCAATTTTAACTAAAGAATGAACTTAACAAAAAGAGCCCAGGCCAGTAATTTAAAATTTAGATGAATGTATGAATGTTATAATGAATGAATTAAAAGAACGAATGTTAACATTTAACTACTTTTGTATTTTTCACTATTATATTTTATGTATATGTCTTATGTTTATATTTTTCCCTAGATTCAGATTCAGATTAAAGATTTGAAGGCAAATTGGAGATTCGTATTCATAAAATAGTGGATTCAACTCAACTCCAATAAATATATAGATATATAAATTATATATGGTATATATGTTATCCCCTGAATTGCTGTTTAGATAAATATTGTGCAAATAGATATGATTAGTCAGTTGGTTTTTGAAAATGGCCATCATTTGTGAAACGCAGGTGTAGATTAGTACTGAATATTCATCTTTAGTGCTGTAAATTTACGGCAATTAGTAATGGTTTCTCAATCCGATGCCTTAGCTCAGTCGAAAGTGTGTCTATCTACGGAGCTATGAGTCACAGGTTCGATTCCCGGCATGGCCGAAAAATGTATCATTGGTGAAATGTGGGTTTAGCCTTTCACAGTGATGAATTAACAGCTGGGGACTGTATTTTGTCTCTGTCCTAGTCTTAAACAAGATTATAAGGCATATGAAGCTATAGCAGGCCTAGCAAACCAGTGGTGACAAATTATATGGCTTGAATAAACAACAGGCCCAGATCATAGGCTGGAAACTGTAATGGATGTAGAAAACAAAAGGTTTCCATAAGTGGCTATGCTTATGTCAAGTTACTCACCAGATATATGAAATAATCTAGCTGTATTATTTGAAACCTTCATCGTTTGTGCAATGTTAGTGCTCACTTTTAATCATTAAAAGCTGAAAATTTAAGGCACTTATTAACCATTTCATATGTTTGGCTAAGTTTAAACAAAGTTTTGGTAATTAAATGTTAATATTCTGCTATGCTATACCAAACACTTTGTAGCCACTCTCTTAGCAGCAATTACTGCATCACAATGGCAAAACATTGAATCATTTATACGAGTCAAACAGTTTTGGTTCATTCTATCATCAAGAGTGGAAAAGTTCTCCTTTGTTGGAGTGTTTCTTATTTCCTATGCGACATCACAGATTGAATTTAGGTCCAGGGATTTTTCTGGACAGTCTAGAAGGGATACTCTTTTTGTAGATACAAGAGCATTTATCACTTGTGACATATGATTGTCATCATTACGGTGCTGGAAAATCTAATTTCAAGAATTTCTTTCTGAGCATAAAGTAGCATGTTTTCTGTACATGAAATGACCAAAAGAACCAATGAAATCTACCCAACTTCCAACTAGTTGAGCAGAAAAAGATCTCCAAACCATAACACCTCCACCATCATATTTTACCCCCAGAAATTGATATAAAGAATTGTATTTAGTGCATACTGGACATGGTACATACTGCCAACCAACACTTCCAAACCGTTTTAAATTTGATTCGAATAGTAAAAGTACTTTATTTAGGTCTTTTGAATTCCAGTGTGTGTTTTTCAGCAAATTATTTACATTACCAAAGTATTTTAAACCCACATATCAAAATATTTTACTACAGTCACATGTCATTTTACAGTGCTCTAATGCTCATCAGTGTGATTTCCTTTAATTTCTTAGGTTTTGAGCAATCTCAGATGCATTCTTTTTAACATCCATCAGAGTTTTTATTCTAATCTTTTATTGACAAAATGTGTTGTTTATTGTGTTTGATCATTTTGAGGAAATTTTGCTAGCTTTGTGAAGATTTAAATGTAGCAATATATTAATTATGAGTAGTTTTATTAATAAATATTATATTGACAACTTTGTGATGTGTTTTTGTGTTCAGATAGACTTTTTACAGTTTCACTCAATATGAATGTAATATGCTGCAGCATTCTATCAATGACTGAAAGAACTTGACTGTAAATATAGATTTATAGCTTTGAGTTTGAAGATTAATGTAAACAAAACCCCCCCCTTTAAATTCTTAGAAAGACTATGACTTGAAATTATTGCCACTTAGATATAAAAAAAGCGATTAAATATTTAAATATGTTAATTATTCGTAAACTGTACACACTCAGGCTATATGGAAATAGAATATGTTTATTTTTTGTCTGTAGAAGAACGATTGCCACAAAACTATTTGTTTGGTAATTAATAAAACAAAAAAACTGCTTTTGCCCAAAATATTGGTACGAAGCTGTAATAAATAATTCCTTAATATAAATAACTCTTATTTTTTATTACATTGTACATTTAATGCAACTACAAATAATGGACAGTTTAAGAAAGTAATAAATTAGCTCTGATGACAAATATTTAATTCAAAACAATAATTATTATAAACTACACATAAAGCATTAAGAACAAAATTACGCACTTCAGTGGTTACATGGTCCAAAGCGTCACTCTAGCAATAGACTGGAATGCTGACGATAGGTAAATAGGGTTTCGAATCTCAGTCGAGTGTAATGAGGGTGGATTTTCTTTAATGGTTTTCAACCCTCCGTCCATGAAAATACAGCACTAACAATAAATAAATTGAACACTAACCAGCACTAACAAAGCACAAACTATGGGCGTTTTCAAAAATCTGATGTATAACAGCTGGGAGCCAAGTTGACAAACATCTGTGTGTTGAAGCACAAATATAATATAAAATAATATTTCTCAAGTGACTATGAGAAGGAAAAAAAGAACAGAAAAAATACTTTTTTATTGAAAATGTTAGCAGGTGGCAATTTCATTCACTTAGTCCTCTGCAGCATGTGCTTTACTTGAGTGTGTCATTATTCTGTGTAATCCGACCCTGCCTTGGCCAAACATGATATATTTTATTGGTCTGTATTGTATCTATAAATTGGTATAGTCAAAACCAGAGATTTCGTGAAATAAACATTTAAAATATATAATTTCGATGATCAATTTGGTCACATTAGTAAATTAATGAATAGAGTAATGCTAAAAACCAATTTTATTTGAATTGACGATATTGTGTACTACAAAATGGAGTAAAATCCAATTATCATGGTGTAAAAAGAAAATGACTAAGTGCCAGTTTCATAGTCAAATTTAGTACGTCTCAAGTGCGGTGCTACACTAAATACAAGACGACACCTACCTAAACCAGAATGGAATGGGCCAAAATATATAATCTAAGATGGTTTTTATTTGTTCAGATTTAATGTATAATATATTTTAGTAAGACGTGGGAATGTCAAACTCAATTGTTACTGGCACACAGATGATCAAAAATTTATCTTAAAATCGCCATTTTCAATACCTCAATTCTTAGATTTCTAGGATTCAAATAAAATTGTAAGATTTAAAATTGGATAATTTTTCATCGTTACCCTTATGAGTTTATGCGCAGCTTCATTTAAACGCAGAAAAACTGTAATTTTACTCAATATGACATTTTTGTTCTACAAATATTCCCCAGAGTTAACATGGCTGCTTTGTTGTACTATTTTTGAAACTATTTAACATTTTATTTTCTCATTTATTAACTTTTGCAAATACATTTAATTAGTGTACAAAAATAAATAAAATAGTTTTAATAATAAATAATGATGGCTGGAAAAATGTTGAAAATGTGAATGTTTCGGAATCTGGATTGACAATCGAAATATAGAGGATAAATTTAAGAAGCAGAATTAATAAAAACAGGGCTCATGATAACCCTATTAAAAAGTAAATGACAGTTGAAACATAGGTTTTATCAGAAAAAACTTATAAATTCTATTGGATGCATTTAAATCAACAGTATGTTGATTATGTATTAGGGATTTGCATTGGTTCACAAAATGTGGTTTGTGTACTGGGTTCAATTTATAAACACAGTTTAGCAGGAATTTCTCACATAATCTTATTGGACTAAATCAAAACATAAATGTGTTATTTGCCAATTAGCAAAAAAAAAAATTATGAACTCATCATTTACTTTATGATATACTGTTAAATTTAATCTGGACTCTTAGTACTAAAATTATATAACATAAAATTGTATTTCTGTAACACTTAAAGAAAAATAATTCCCTTAACACAAAATATGGTGTTTGGCAATATTATTAGGATTTGAAAAGTCCACAGGTCTAGTTTATTATTCATTAATGGAATACACAATGGCTTAACAATTTATTCATTTATTTTACAAGAAGCAGTTTATTACAATAAATTTAAAATGTATTTACCTTAAACTTTAAAATATTATGATCAGAACTATTTCCCACACAAATCTGCATTATGCACATAGGTACAGATGTAATAAAATCCAAAGTCATAAAGTTGAAAGAATCAGATATAGCAGTTTTTGATATTTCAATGATCTATAAATGCATATAATATATAGGCCTATGCACTCGCGCGTGCGTGCACGCGCACACACACCCACACACACACACACACACACACACACACACACACACATATATATATATATATATATAAAAGTTTTGCTATCTATTCAAATATTTTGATCACAATCAATGCTTTATACAGAAAAAAAATATATGAGTGATAACATTCTTCATTACATCTGCCAACAGCATTAAATGGTTTTGCTGAAGAGTTATTTCTTCAATAGAGTGAGTATTAAAGTATTCATAAAAATGTTTATTATAGTCACCAAACAAAATAATTCCCAATTTGATACATAGGGCCAGTTTCATAGTCAAATTTAGTACGCCTCAAGTGCGGCGCTACACTAAGTACATGACGACACCTACCTAAACTCGAATGGAATGGGCCGTTCTCGCATAGGAAACTGGCCCATTCCATTCGAGTTTAGGTAGGTGTCATCTTGTACTTAGTGTAGCGCCGCACTTGAGGCGTACTAAATTTGACTATGAAACTGGCCCATAGTATTAATTTCATGAATTGAATACCATATTTCACAAGTAACTTTTTTTGGTTCTACCGACCGAGTGATCATTTTAAAAGAATTTCTTTGGGTCAGAATGCTGTTTTAATTCTTTAAATTTCCCACTTAAATCCTGTTTCCATAAGTTAGCTAGTTCCAAATCACAGCTAGAGGATATGAATGGTAATAAAAAAAAGTTGAGCTGTTCTGACATTTGCTGCTTTTACCTTAAATCTATTATATAGATATGTTAATCCATTTATTTCAATTTTAAATGAATAATGTATTTATTAATAGAAAAGATTTCCCATCCTTGAATTGAGTAATTTTTCTACTGTGTAATCTTATATGAGTGGTTTAATTTCTAAAATAAATTACTAGAAAGGTACACAATAAATTTAAAATTATTAAAATTATTTCTACCTGTTTGGGTTTGTGCGAGGACGTAAAGGTGCCCCCTGCTTCAACTTAGCATTTGGATACTGAGAAAGATAGGTCATCATCGACTGCTCATCCATATTAGGACTGACCAGCTCTTCAGGTCTTATGAGCTGTTATTTAAAATAAAAAAACCATTAAATAATTAATGATAATGGAATAGATTATTAACAAATGAGGTTAGTTTTTAAAAGTCACATATACACCAAAATAAATGAACGAATAAAATATGTGAAATGAAATGTTTGCTAAACAACAGATCTGGGGTATAAGTAATTATGTGTGTTCAAACTAAATGAAATATTGTAGGCAAACAAATAATCAAAAATCACCATCCAATCTACCAATAAAATACATCAACTCAAGTGACAGGATAATTTAAGGACTTAAATAAGAATTAAGCGTATAACCCGAACGGGTAGTAAGACGCGGTGCTAAATATTATATTATTATAAATAAGAATTAGCCTGTCCCCCAAGATTTATAAAGTATTTTGATATTTCAATACATGATTCCTGCAACACTACATTTAAAAAATGACTACAATGTTGCTTAAAAAGTTTTTATCTTTCTATTGATTTTATGAAACTACACAAAAAAATGTAAAAATTGACCATTTTAAAATGAGGTCAACATAAAACAATGTAGATTGTAGTAATGCTAGTTAAGTATAACGTCAGATCAATACTTTTAAAAATAGATTTGTAACTAAGATATCAATACCAGAACTAATTTTAAATAAGGTTTTTAATTGTTTATATAATTAGCTTTAGGCTGTTCTTGCTGATTGTTTTTAAAGAAAACCTTGTACATATTTTTAACAAATGATACTTACAATATTTTAATAGCATTTCTTTACCTTACCCCTTATTTAGTGATGTGAATTTTACACCTCTTTGTGAAATTGACTATGTATTAAGAATTAACTTTTTGAAAATTTTGATTTCTAGCGAAAAAATATAAAGGTGACTTTTTGTCATAGTAAATGTAGAATATACTTATTTCCACATATTTCCATTGAGATTAAAATATAAAAGATTAACCCTTATAAATAAGGATTCTTTTTTCTTCAGAATATCTGAAGTCTTACATAACATTAACATAACGTCACCTGAGAATGCAAGTGTGTTATGCCCAATTATTCACTTTTGTGTAAAAGAGCATTGAAGTTTGACCTTGTGTATAAAACCAATGTTACAAGATGACTACTCGAGTTTATATATTCTTAAGTAATTATATAGGAGTCTCAATTTCACCGCAGGTGAACCATGCACATTCTAAATATATGTTAATACCAAATATCTCAAAATTAACTTTTGGAGATAGAACACTTGCATCCTCGGGTGACGATAAGTCGACCTTGTTATGCATAAAAAAAAATTTAAATTAAATTTTAGCTTATTTAAGTTAAAAATGTTACATATTTAACACAGTCAAAGCTAGACGCAATGTATCTCTAATTAATTCCAATACATATGCAAAATCCAAAGAACTTTACTTGGCCAACAAGAAAAAGTAAACAAACCAAATTTAGCAGTGATAAATATTTAACATCACTGAGAATGAATCTATATTAGCTTTGGTATCATATTTTAAGATATTATCATTATAAATAAATAAAACTTCACAAGTTTTGCTTTTAGTAACAAATACTTGTGGTACCACAAAATTACAATGTGTGTGATATTTTTTTTAATTCATATATAAAAACTTAACAGTTATTTATTTATAAAAAATAAGTTTAACTCTCTTTATAGGCAATTTATTATAATTATTATAGAATGGATATTGAGAAAATTTTAATGAAACATAACCAAAATATTCATCCCTTTGAATGGATTGAAATCTAGAGCTAAACATGTTATTAAAATTGGTTGTGCCGCATACACACACAAAGAAATATTTATATTAAAATAATTATAGATCCATAAAACTATACCTAAACAAAGTAAATAAACCAAAGTTATAAGAATATAGGTGTTGTGAAGAAAGCTGCCAGGAAAATAAGCAAAATGATAGGAACCTCAAATAATGGGTGAGAAATGAAAACAAAGGGACAAAAAATAAAAGCAAAATACAAATTATTAACAATTAGAAACATATTTATCCCACACCTTAGTTCAATCGGTCGCGTGTCTATTTATTGAGCTAAGGGTCTCGGGTTCTGTTTCCGGTATGGCCGAAAAATTTATCTTTGCAAAATGTGGGTTCACATTTTCACAGTGACAAATTAATGGCCAGGGTCTGGATGTTTTGCCTGCCCTAGTCCTAAGTTAGATTCTAAGGCATATGAAGCTAAAACAGGCCTATCAAGCAAACAGTGGTAAATATATGGCTTGAATAAAAAAAATGATCTAGGCCACAAGCTGTCAACAGTACTGGATGTAAAAAAATAAAAACACATGCTTGAAATGCCAAATAGGAGTAGTGATGATGATGATGATTATTATTATTATGTACATTACATTTAGAAAGAATCATCTTTGGGTATCCAGTAATTAAATAATATTTTGTAAAAATGGAAACCCCAAAGAACATGATTAAAAACTTATCTCTGTACCTGTCTAACATTCAACCAATCATCAGCCAGCCCCATGGCTTCTGAGGCATTCTGAAGGGAGTCTGTCGGATTCCAGTCTTGCCAGTCTGGACAAAGGCCTGCAAAAAAAAAAAAAAAAAAATCTTTAAAAATATTTTTTTGTCCATTTAATGTGCATT
>CABFOV010001249.1:8100-61102 GCA_902141375.1 Timema poppense
TGCCTGAATCCGCGCCTGAGCGTAGTGCCTTCTTCATACTTACCTGCAGGGTTGCCACGCTACCTGGAGAGCTGGTAAAACGCAGATAATCTGTTATGTCTGGAAAAAACCGGGAAAACGGGGAATTTCATAAAATAAACTATAATATTTGTGATTTTTGATCATCCGGCTGGTTAGTAGCTGACGTCATGGCAGGATTTCCCATGCTAGTGAATCAACGTTTTATTCAGAGAGTTTTAAAGATATAACGTTAAAACAAAAACCATACATTCTTAAATAATTCTAATAAATAGTCCTACAGTGTTACCAACTTTTTTTAAATAGTTTTTTTTTGTGAACTTATTGTTTATAAATCATTTACAACCCAGGCTATTTGGCTTGGTCACGAAAATGTCCTTTGGAAGTCTTCCTGCCAGGATGTAGATTAAAAAAAGTCCGTGGTAACATATATCCATCTAGAATAGTAAACAAGAAAATTGTAATTTTAAAAAGCAAGTAAAATGCTTAAGTCTCAAACAAGTACAGTGGCTGTAAGCCAGTCAGAGGAAGAGGGGATGTGTTATCAGTAGATAAACAAGAATCCACGCATGGATAACTGCTCATTTTCTTCCCTCTCTTTCTATTTCGTACATTGGTGTGAGTGTGCTAATGCTTAGACTGCTTAGATGCAATCAAGTTAAGATACAACCCGCTTCGCAAAATTAGCTTCGAAATCTCCAAGTAGGCAACGTCGTGAAGAAATAATCACGTTAAATCGCTAATATTCCACCTCCCACCTTTTCTCTCTCTCTCTTGCTTTTAAACATTAAATGGGTTTTACACACTACTTCCACCCAAATGTGGGTACACTTCCTGTGAATTCAACCTTCCTCATCTCTAACTCATTAGCTAATTAGCACATATGTGTATAACCTGAACAGGTAGTAAAAAAATAATTCCAAGTACAACAACACATTGCAGCTTACTGGATATACAACTGTGACAACTGTATAGACTATATTCCATTCACCGTAGGAATTGACTTCTGAAAGGCCTTTTTCCCTACCATAAATCTACTATATAGTAGGATATTGAGTAGGAAAAAAGACCTTTCAGAGTAATTCCTACCGTGAATGGAATATATATTTACCCCATCACGGTCGAATTCTCCTGTTTTAAATACCAATGGCATGACTTCACAATAGTCATTTTTATTAAAAGTAAAATCTCATTATTCTTATTATTATTATCACCGTGTCTTACTACCTGTTGGGGTTGTACACACTTACGCTAATGTGTAATGGTAGGGTTATTATGAGATGAAATGGAGGACCTACAGTTTAACGTGGGATCCGAACCACGGTGGAGGGCTAGCATTTCTCACATTCACAAGTTGTGATTAATACACGTCTTGTCAGAGGGGTTTGGCAATTAGATAAATCTGTGCCGGGACCGAGGATTGAACACCGGATCCACAACACAGAAGTCCGACACCTTACACCTAGACCACCAGGCCACCCATAATTCATTCTTCTTCCTCTCTAAATAAAGTGTTTGTAAAAATGGGGATCCCATCTGTAAAACCTGAAAAATGCAGGTAATTTTGTATTAAGTAAATAGTTTCAACCCTGACCTGTTATATAGACTATTGAAACACTTTAAAAAAATATACGTGTAACGTCATGGTTCAAGGAGCTTAGAGCAGAAAGATAGTTTAGAAGAATTGCACCCACATTAGTATTAGAGAAAGATACCCGCTCCGCTGGCTGCATAGTCTCATGTTAGACTAGACTGACGAGGACGGGGAAATCGAGGTTCGAATCTCGGTCGTGTGTACTGAGTTTTTTTTTCAAAATGGTTTTCCATTTCTCCGTGCAAATGCGGATGCACTTCCTCCAAACATAACCTTCCTAATCCCTAAAACCACTAGCGTAATGAGTACATAAGTGCATGACCCGAACGGGTAGTAAGACGCGGTGCTAAAAAGAAGTATTTGATAGAAAATTGGTAAACCACAGTAAAAAAAAATCACTTTGTGTTCCCAATAGTGCGAGAATAAATTCTTCCTAACACGTTTTAACTTTTTTAAGAACCTGTATAAAAACATGTCCAACGCGTAGAAAATGTTAAAAAATCCCTCAGCAGTAAAAGCGTCTTAATACTCTCAGCAGGGAGGAAACCACCCACGATGGCTTTCAGGCGCGAATGGAGCGGGTGTTCTTGGAAACGACGCTCAATTCCGCGACGCGTGTTTCGCCCGACCTATGGGAATAGGTGGGGGTCGAGGGGTTGATTTGGCGTCCCGACGGCTGCGGCGGGCAGCGGGACATCGATCTGCTTCCGACGGTCGGGTTCACTCGGGTGTGATCGGTTCCTCTCGTTAGAAACGGACCAGCAGGATGGGCCGAACCATTGACTGAGGAGTGGTGGGGATGTTGGCGTATCTTCCACTGAGGTATTCCGCAAGCTTGTCCGTCGGTGTCCCCCAGCCCGACTCTTTGAGAGGTCTAATGAGTGTACGGACTTTGGTTCGATTCCATGTGACAGTATGATGATGGGTACAATTCGGATTGAACCCCAACCCCGAAGCCAGTGAGTGACTCTAGAAGAATCTTTTAGGCCTGTTTAGGAAATTATCTTGGTTTTTCTAACCGTGACTCATATATATTGTAGTGAATCTTGCAGCTGTAAGAAATATATACATATTATTTGGGATAAAGGAGGTAGAACCGAAAGTAAATGTACTTGCATGTACATAAAGGAAGAGTGAGAAACAATTGTTTAAAAATAAACCGACACACTCTGCTGAGATGTGAACCTTCACTCCCACATCATCCGCACTTCCATAATAGACTCTGGGCCAGTTTCATAGTTAAATTTAGTACGCCTCAAGTGCGGTGCTACACTAAATACGAGACGACACCTACCTAAACCAGAATGGAATGGGCCAGTTTCCTATGCGAGAACGGCCCATTCCATTCGAGTTTAGGTAGGTGTCGTCTCGTACTTAGTGTAGCGCCGCACTTGAGGCGTACTAAATTTGACTATGAAACTGGCCCTCTGCCTTAAATTATGAGTGAAGAATGACCCTCGGTACTGGATGACTCCTGTCAAACTCACTAGTAAAAGTATTTGTGAACTAAGCCAAAAGTCCCGGGTTCGATTCTCTTGTACAGCTGTCATTTTTCAATTCAAAAAATACTCCACATTATTGACAAACCTAACTATGCGAGACTGACATATTTTTCCGCGTATCCACCGGTTAGAGTTCATTCATGCATTACAATTGTTATTTATACGGCGATATTATTATTATTATTATTATTATGTATACAGCTACATCGGTAGTTGCGTGATTTAAGGCGTCACTCTGGCCATTTACCGGACTGATGGCTAAGGAGAGATCTTGTTTCGAATCCCAGTCGGGTAAACTTAGGGCATATTTTTCTAAAATGGTTTGCCATTCTCCCTCCACGTAAATGCGCTAACATTCCCTGTACGTTCTACCTTCCTTTAATCTGCCCAATTACGGTTTAAAAAAATACGGATAGCCCAGACGAAAAGTAAGACGTGGTGCACAAAAATAACTAGAATATACACAGCGTATTATTCTCCGGTGCGTAGGACTCGCCCGGCCTTGCGTTACCTTGGAGAGCCATATGTACCATCGAAATATGGAGCCCTATACAACTCCGCCCGTATCTGGTTCGTGTGTGTGTGTGTGTGTGTTGTGTCTTGTTGCGTCATTTCAGACGTAAACATTTACGTCACACGTATACACAGCCAACATCGGACCTAGCATTAAAAAAAAGGCTAGCCGTTCTTGTCGATTTTAATATTTTTTCTCACTGTTTCTCAACCAATGATACGTTTACATTTTAAGGGGGAAATAAAATTATCTAACTTTTTAATGCTTTTCTTTCGATTTAATGATTTGTTTAAAAAAAGCCATATAATTGATCACATATAATTATATTCAATCATTTAATTTAACGGGGATACGTCATTATCTTAAGATTGTTAGAAAAAAGATTAGGATAACTTAGTAGGAGTAAAATGGGGAAGTGGTGGGTGGTCACTTGTTTATTTTGGTAATCGAGTAATTATGCCATATTTACATTAATTTTTCTAAACTTACCAACGTACGTCAATTATTACTCTCTGGATAAACACACGGAATTTTATGTATCTTAAAAAAAAGTAATTTTGAAAAGTATAGTAAAAAATACTGGAACTATTGTTAATTTGAGAGATTTAACTGAAAGTTTAAAACAGTGGGTCTTTGGATGGACGAAAAAGGGAATTTAAGGACTAAGCAAGCTAATTAAAACATGTTTTATTACCCTTTAAACAAGAGTTGCGAACCGACAAGATGTAGTTCCCCGTCAATCTTAAAACATCTTGGTTTAAACACAAGTTATATGACTTCACGCTAGTCACTTTGACGAAAAATTAAATTTTACTACTCTTTTTCCGAAATCTAAGATGCTTGGGAAAATAGAAATTATTCCTGGAAAACACAAGGAATTCGGTGGTAAAATAATAATGGCAACCCTGGTGACACAAATTATAGTATGATTTTGGTAGGAAGAAACATTTAAAAATTACAAACTTTTTCGTGGTAAACTTTGTACTATGTTATAATTTTCTTACTTATTTACTCCATGGCATTAGGAATTCGAAAGTTCATTACCACACTCGCAAAAGTACACCACCTATTTCTATCTTGAGCCAATTCTATCCAGTCTATCTCATTACACCCTATCTCTCTCAGGCCTACCCAAATGTTATCCTCCCATCTGCGTCTGAGTCTTCCCAGTGGTTTTTCCCCGTAGGGTTCGCCATTCAATACCTTGAACGCGGTTCTATATTCCATTCAACGTAGGAATTGACTTCTGAAAGGCCTTTTCCCTACCATAAATCTACTATATAGTAGGATATTGGTAGGAAAAAAGACCTTTCAAGAGAGTAATTCCTACCGTGAATGGAATTTAGATACTCCCATTCGTATTGCATGACCTGCCCAACGTTAGCTGCGATATTTTACTACCCCAACAATATTTGGTGACGAGTACAAGGTATGCAGCTCATCATTATGTAGCCATCTCCACCCCCATTATCTTCATCCATTTTAGGACCAAATATCTTCCTAAGTACCCTGTTTTCGAAAACTCTAAATTTATTTTCGTCATGTAAGGTAAGAGATCACGTTTCGCACCCATAAGGAACAACCGGTAAAATTATTGTTTCATATATTCTAAGTTTTACATTCCTTGACAGCAGACGAGACAACAACTTACTGGCCGAGTAGTAACAAGCATGTCCCGACTGTATTATCTTCCTAATTTACAATCTAGTGTTGTTATCGCTAGTTAAAATTATTATTATTATTATTATTATAGCACCGCGTCTTACTATCCGTTCGGGTTATACGCTTTAAGTACTAATTACGCTAATGGATTAGGAATTGGGAAGGTTGAATTAGAGTAAGTGAACCCGCATTTGCGTGGAGGGGGAGTGGAAAACCATTTAGGAAAAAAAGTTCACCCGACCGAGATTCGAACCTCGATCCCCCCGTCCTCAGCTGTTGAGTTCAACACGACTAGCGTGTTAGCCAACTACGCCACTGAGGCGGGTGTAAAAATTGTTTCTAAATATTTAAATTTATTAACCCTATCAAATGATATGTTTGCTGTAATTTTACTATATTATTAGGGTTAATTTAGAGCTAATTATACCGCTTATCTTAATTGATAGCTGCATCTCACGTGACTTAACGTATGGTTTTAAGTAAAATTAGATATAAATACGTTTTCTAGATGTCAGATATGTGAATTAGTAAGAAAATTGGAGTATAGCTCAAGTTTGCGGCCAAAATCGCTGTCACTATACAAAAGTCGTAACATAGGCGTTGCTAACTCTTCATTACTGAGTGGTTAGGGCGGGTGGGGACAGGACAGAACAAACCCACTTTCATTTTAAATTAGAACATACAAATTATTATTAAACAAATAATTAACACTAATAATACTATATACCAGAAGTAATTCTTTAAATTACATTAAAAATTTACCCAATTCATTTATGCATTCTATGGTCCAAACGTGAATTTTTTCAATCTACTGAATAAAACAATCGGCTTGTTTTTTTACTCTACTAATAATGTCCCATTTGGACAGATTACTGTGTGAGAGCGGGGTGTAACTCCTAATTCCTCTTCCAATTATCCCTGTACTCACGTGCTAATGCAACGTCCTGTATAGAAAGTAATCGCATGCTTGTTTTTAGATCGCGGCAACCAGGTCGAAAGTATGGACTTGGTCCTAAAGGGGGTACCGCGAAAATATGGGGGAAAGTTTATAATCAAGTCCACAAGTCACCAGAAAAATATAGTTATATTATTTTATTATTATTTGCTGTTTATTTATCGAACTAGGTCCTGAACTAAGGATTTATTGGACTATAAGGACTTTTATACCATAGATGACGTGAAATATAGAGGATGGTAAACATAAGTAGAAACAGCGCTGTCTTTAGTTTGCCCACCGGGCAGTGTAAAGAATTGTATGAAGGGTCCAGCATGTATTTTTGTTAATGCAATGGCTCCTTCGGTCTAAAAAGTTTGGGAACCCCTGGTGGTCTAGCTACCAGTCATAAGAGCGGGTCTCCTCCCAGCGCTATAGCCTTGGTCTGCTCCAAGATGTTAGCTGGCAGAGGAAAGAGGGGGTGAGGGGTAGGGTGTTCAGGTGTGAGAGAGGGGGGGAGGAACGTGAACGAATCAATACACCCGTTTGATGCCCTAGGCTCGAGTATGTGGTGTGTACTTGTTATCTGTTTACTCCGAGTTCTTATCTAACTCCGGGGGGAGCGCCCGATAGGGACAGCAAACACGACTCCACTAGACCCCGTATCGTTGGGCACGTGGACTAAACGTCAAGATCGTATGTACCGTCTGAATTGCCGGAGGCGGGAAAGGACAGGGCTTGGTTTTCCCTACACTCCATGTAAATGCGAATACATTCCCTCTAAATTCTTCCTTACTTATCCTTACCAAATTAGTTTAAATATACATATACCCGGGATGGTTGGTAAGATGCTGTGCGTACACATAAAAATAATGTTATTTTATTTTTATTAAAAACAACTTGGTATGTAAAAACGATGCTGAGCGAAACAGAAGGTTGATTTATTTGGTATCTACTCAGCTGCAAATCACTGCAACTTTTACTCTGCTTCACCTTCTGTTTCGCTCAGCCTGGTTCTTGCATACGGGCCTAAGAGTAAGTAAGAGTCGGGCCCGCATGTTCGACTCGGCGAGGACATATCTCAACACACGTCCCGCTCGGACATTTCAGTATTAACAGTGAGTTTGTCGAAGCGAGTAGTAGCGGCGGCGATCATCCTAGGCGATGTTGGCATGCTCAAAATAACTTTTTTTTTAACGAACCCCACCTTAGTTATAATGAGTGAATCCAAAGCCTCACCCCGCTTTCTCTTTTTTTAGTAATCTTCATGGCGAGCCTACCTGGCAATACTCCTCTCAAAACTATGTCCAAAATAAACTCGGGGCTCATGAACGATTTGTATAGGGAAGCCGACTGATAAAATCACACTGTCTGCTGTGTTGATACAAGAATCTGGCTCTCACCCTTCAATCCCACTCACGTTCGAGACAATAGCAAGCTCGCGGCGAGCAGAGCTCCAACCACGTGCGAGTTTAGGGATTTGGAAGCCGAGCCGAGCCGAGCCGAGCTGAGTTAGACTCTTACGTGGATGGGTCCCTTAAGTCTTCTTTTCCACCTGTGTCAGGAGTGTTGTCATTGAATCATTTCAATCAATAATGTTCTTCACGTGACCGACGAGCAGGTGCAATACGAATCTATCACCCTAGACCTTTGGGGCACCGGTGCCGGATAAGTTGTCATATCTGTTGTGTAGAATTTAACTGATTATTAAAAATCAAAACACCTCCCCACGCTAATAACGGGCAGGACCTGTCGTCCCACTGTGCGCTAGGGGGGGTGGGGGTGGGGTAGATACCACGTGAGTCCGGAACCGGATGTGGTCACGTTCTCGCGCATGTACTGCTGACTCATCGCCGCTTCCGGGACATAGACCATAGACTCCTAGAGGGTGACGTATACTATATTATAGATCTCTGGACGCTACTAAATGGTCGCTAGGGAGGTTTCCACGAATAAGACATCATCGTTGCGCTACTCACTGTTTTTTGTGTGTTTTTTGTTTTTGCGTGATCCACATCATACTACCCGTCCAGACTATCCACATTTAATCGCATTGATCGGGTAGGGATAGGGAGGATTTAATTTGGAAACCTCCTTGGGTGACTGCGTGGTCTAACGCGCTACTCTCGCAGTAAACCAGACTGACGATGAAGAGGATATCAAGGTTTGAATCTCGGTCGGGTGTACTGAGAGGTAGTTCTTCCAAAATGGTTTTCCACTCTCCGCGCAAATGCTGATACACTTTCTATACATATAACCTCCCTAATTCCTATAAAACTATTATTATTACTTAGTACCGCGTCTTACAACCCGTTCGGGTTAAACGCTTTAAGTACTAATTACTCTAATGTATTAGGAACTGGGAAGATTGAATTAGAGGAAGTGAACCCGCATTTGCGTGGAGGGAGAGTGTAAAACCATTTAGGAACACACACACCCCCCCCAGTTCACCCGACCGAGATTCGGACCTCGATCTCCCCATCCTCAGCAGTCGAACTCAACACCACTAGTGCGTTAGCCAACTACGCCACCAAGGCGGGTTCCCTAAGAACTAATAGCGTAATAAGTACATAAGCGTATAACCAGAACGGTTATTAAAACGCGATGCTAAAGAAATAATTGAGGAAATAATATCTGCATCTGCGCACAGCGAGAGGGGTGAACCATTTAAGATAAACGCCGGCAAACTAGACTAGAGTCTAGACGTCTTGAGATATTGCCCACGTGCCTGCCGATGTTGATTATTGTCACAGTATGCGTTGACAATTTTTTTTATCAACATTTGCCTTCTTCGTTGTTTTTTTTATAATTGTGTAGAAGTTTTACAGAGATAAAAACCTAACTTTGGTTACAGATACACGCCTCATTGAATATATCTTCAAATTAAATTAAATTAAATTAAATTGGCTAGAGTTGAGAAATTACCTGGACGGGGGACCTATGTTTTGGGCGTGGCAATGCCTTCCCACTGAGCTCTCCGGTAATAGTACTGGGTTCAGGGTCATTCTTCACTCATATTTTGAAGTTTCAAATGGTTGTGCTATTTTTATTTATTTTTTGCGCCGCATCTTACTACTCGTTTGGGATATACACATGTGCACTAATTACGCTAATATGTTAAGGACGAAGAAGGTTGGATTTAGAACAAGTCTGCCCGCATTTGCGTGGTTGGAGGGTGGAAATCAATTTAATAAAAAAACAGCCCTCAGTACACCTGCCCGGGTTTCGAACCTCTATCTTCGTCGCCTTGTCTAGTCTGTTGTGAGAGTGACGCCATAGACCATGCTTCCACCGAAGGGGATAGCGTGTGACTTCATCGTTTACTTAAAAAGAACCGTTGGCTGTGGATAATATAGCTATAAGTAGACAATGATTTCACACGTCCATCACAGACTCTGCCCTATAATATGGCTGATCACGGAATAATTGCAGGATAGCTAAGTGGTATGAGCATCGGTGCAGAGGTCCAGGTTTCTATTTCCTTGTCCAGGCGTCATTTTTAACGTTTACCATATTTTATGTAACCTGATGTTTCTGGGTAAGGGGCGGGGGTATCATTTCAGCCGTCCTTCATACACTGTCAACATGAAGCACCGCATTTACGTTTGTGAATTAAATTTGATTTATATGTATACCGTACTTTTGCATAAGTGCTCAAAATATTATATTTACAAAATTATTGATGACTTCAGCGGTCTTAGGTTAAAGTTCTCGCCTCAGGACCCGATGTTTGTGGGTTAAAACCCAGCTGAGGTTGACTGGTTTTTCCTTGAGCGATAAAAATCCGTAGCACAGCTTCCTTCGGATGGTAAGTGAAGCCGTTGGTCCCATATCGATTGTAAACTATCCCTGGAAGGTATGGGAAAATAGGTAGGCCCTTTCGTTATCGCTCATAGAAATTCTCGTGTGCTAATACAATCAGATGGTTCAGAAAATGCACGTTAAATACCTCAAATAAAGAAAAAATGCATAATTACTACAATAACATTTTAGATTTTTTAAATTTATTTCTTATTTAATTTAAATTAGTTGAAAAAACTAATTTAAATTAAATTATGTTCCTATATATATATATATGGACAGCGCCGTAATTACAATAATTTGAAACCTATGTGTTGATATTTATTTCTGTTTAGTTGGTTACGCTAACCAATCACGATGGCGATTGGGCCATTGATTTTACAAAAAGGTCGTTACGTATACAAAATAATACAATTTTATATCTTCAAATACATTTATTTTATTTTAATGTTTTAATACAGGGAATTTTATTTGTCAGGTAATTCAATCATTTCAATTAAAATGCTATAAATGTGAGGAAAGTATTCGGTTACCAAACCATTCATTAATATTATATTTACATCAAACCGGTGGAAAAATACTTTTTGTGGGGATTATGTTCATGTATTTAAACCAATATTAATCTCCATTCAAACACATTTTCTGTTTTAATAACCAAACAAAAGACGTCAGATTTTATGTATGTAACACAATGTTCATGTTACAATTATAACTGTATTGTTTAAAACCATACTTTTGTTTTATAATGGAAACTTTAAAATTTAAACAGTTTTCGGATTAAATGATAGTATTAATTTTTTTTAATTACCAGCAGAGAAATAAATACATCTAAAGTAGCATAAAATATTAGCAAATATATTGTTAATTAGTTGTATCAAACCAAATGTATTACTTTAGAGGTTAATTTTACAAATCTTAACATACCTCAGAATATATGAACAAGTTTCATCTATTTTTATTTGGACTTTCCCCATATTATTTTAGCTAGTATTATTTTTACTAACACTAATATCTACAAATTGAACTAGCCTTCAAATGTTAGGGTTAATTTCCCTTTAGAAAATGGAAGCCGTAAAGCTATAACATTGTAGTAGTAATTGATTAAAATATAACTTGGGGAAAACATGTCTTAATTTATATACGAAAATCGTATTATTGTTTAAAGCATCTCTATAAATTCAAACACATACTATCAAATGACGTAAACTCAACTATATGTGAATCATTGGTCCTGCCAAACCTAGACTACTACTCAGAACTTCTTATGGGCATGCATAAAAACTTAAAACAGAAAATCCAAATAATCCAAAACTCCTCTAAGATTTATTATTAACCTAAAAAAATATAATGTTAGCATTTACACCTTAAAAACGCATGGCTTAGTATGGAAAACCCTCGTCTTTTGAGTTTTAGTTCACGTATTTATAAAATTATAGAAACTAAATGACTGTCTTATCTCTACTCAGAAGAGACAAAAATATCTTCCATACATAAATATAAAACATTAAATAGAGCTCTTTTACGAGTACCCCCCCATAACACGAAAAACTTTGAAAAATCATTTACCTTTCAAGCAGCCAAGCTTTGAAATATAGTACCATCAGAATTTAAAAATTGAATCTATGAATATTTTCAGAAAAACGATGGAAGAATCATTTGCTGGGCAACCAAAATTTTTTAAATTGAAAATCAAATTTCTATACAAAACTGTAACAAAAATAATAGTCTATTAGAAATAATTTTTAACATTGAGTCTCAATATATGTACTAATCAACCTCTTATAATATCTAGAATAACATTAGCTTAAGTGAGTCTCAAATTGTATGACAGGCCATGAATTGAATTTTGTTGAGTATAAATAAATAAATATTAGTAACGTATTATTCCTCGCTATAAACATATGTTTGAATTCTTTGTACATTACCTCAACTATAATCATCTCTCGTGGTATTCATTTGTCACGCCTAAGCAAGACGAAAGGTAACCGTTCGATTACGTGATGCCCTTTTCGTTTTGGTAAACAAGTTTTATCGCGATAGTTAAAGTGGACATCGTGGCACGTTAGTATCCCTCACGAGCGTTTTTTTTTCTCTCGAAACCTCATAAAAATGATTGCGAATCTGATGTCAAACTTATGGCTTAGGCAATTTCAATTATTTGCAAGTGTGTCGATCAGTAAACCTGAATTAATTAGTTTATATATATATATATATATATATATATATATATATATATATAACCTACCTATTTGAGAGGCGTTGAAGCTTGAATTGTTTCTCGAGAATTCATGTGTCTGCCTGATTTGTGTACTTTCTTATACAGGGATCTGATTCTAAGCCAGCATGTGAATTCGGTTTCCCGTCATTTCATGGAAGAAACTTCTCACTTTTCGAGAATCCATTTCCATAGCAATATCGACAGATATTTATAAATCACTCCTATAATGAGATCTGTGAAATTTTTCTCCTTTGGATTTAATCACTCGATATTTCCCCCTCCTTCTTTTCTAGGTACTTTCATATTTTATTTTGGATTATACCGAGTGTTTTCCTCACAGTTTGCAACATTTTTTTTATTTTAATATCACTCAATGTACCCTTCGTTTACCCTTAAAGGTAACAAGTTCACCTTGCAGTTTTCCGCCATGGCTTTGCTTGGTAGATAGAGCCCGAGTGCACAGACAAGTAAGAAACAGACTCTCAACCTTACGGAGGTTTAGCTGCGCTTCTTTTGCCAGCTTGAGCCCTTCAACACTGGACCTCGCTAGTGTCACTCCTGGGTGATGATAGGACTAACCGTTGCGATCCTAGTGGTGAAGGACTCAAGCTGCCAAAAGGAGCGCAACCATTTTACCCTGGAGGTTGAATGTCTGGGTATGTTATTTGTCTGTTTGTCTGTTAATTTGTATACGAAAATCGTATTATTGTTGAAAGCATCTCTATAAATTCAAACACATACTATCAAATGACGTAAACTCAACCATATGTGAATCATTGGTCCTGTCAAACCTAGACTACTACTCAGAACTCTTTATGGGCATGAATAAAAACTTAAAACAGAAAATCCAAATAATCCAAAACTCCTCTAAGATTTATTATTAACCTAAAAAAATATCATATTAGCATTTACACCTCAAGGTTAAATTGCTACCTGCTATATATACTTTTGTCACTTCACTTTGAATTGATGGTCACGTATAATTTAAGTTAATAAATTTGTTTTCACTGAATGCACATTTATTATTAACACAACACACAAGCGCCTCTTATTAATGCCATATATTATACGTTTTATCTTGATGTTGAGATTGTTTGCTTCACTTCATTGCGGTATGTTTCTCATTTTAACACTCATTTTTGTTTACCTCCCTACTCTAACATTTCTTAATTTTTCCTGGAGCTCGAAATATACTTGATTTTATCTCGCGAGTTTGTTTTCTTTTCTTATCACGGCCTAAAACTGCCGTTCTACAATGGACGCTTATTTGAGTTGTGTTACGGGCTTTGCTTGTCATAAGTTTATCGGGTGTGCTTTTCTTATCATCAAATCCTTCTCTTGTAGATCGACCTTGACTGTGATGGAATCCTCTTCTTACTTTACTACATAATTTATCCGTCAGGCCATCGCAGGGTGATTTTCTCTTATCGTCGTTGCTTTCTAATACATGATCGAGGCAAGTAGACTTTATCACGTTACAGGACATTATTTTATTATCTTGTAATGAATTTTTCTTTTCACAATAACTTTTTGTTTTATCCTTCCGTGTCTTTCTCTGGCATGATTTTACATATTTTTCTCTTAGTTCGCGACGTGCGCAGTGATATTTATTTTTCTGTTTGCCTTGAGAACTTCGTATTCTGTCGCGAGATCTGCTTTTCACACTAGCACTGGAGCTGCTCTCTTCGTCACTGCAACTACCTCTCCCCCTAGATCCGCTTTTCTTGCGTTCACTAGAGCTTCTTCCACTTAAACTGCTTTCACTTGAGCTACTTTCCCCCCTTTCACTTGGGCTACTTTCCCCCCTTTCACTTGGGCTACTTTTTCCCCTTTCACTTGGGATACTTTTCCCCCTTTCACTTCGGCTACTTTCACTACTTTCACTTGACCATCTTTTTCCCCTTTTACTTGGGCTACTTTCACTGCTTTCACTTGACCATCTTTTCCCCCTTTCACTTGACCTCCTTTTCACACTTTCTTTTGAGCTCCATTTCTTATTTTCTCTTGAGCCCCATTTATCACTTTTATTGGCACTTCCTATTTTACTTGAGCTTGTTGTTTCGATAGTATTATAATTTCTCTCATTTCTAAGTGGTTTGTTATCTGTTCTTTCATATGAACTACTTCTAGAGTTTCTACGCGATCTGCTTATTATATTATTACGGGATCCTCTTCCCACACTAGTATGTGATCTTATTCTCAAATCTTGTATTTTGCTCCCCACACTACTGTAAGATCTAATGTTCACCCTATGCCAAAGTGATTCATGTAACTCCTTTTTTATATTATTTGTATCTTTATCGAGATATACGCTTCCAATTTTGTTATGGGTTTCTATTTTTCTTATTGCTGGACACCTTATTTGTGTTTCGTGGTTTTTGTCTTTATCTCGCCATTTACTTTCTTTCTCTTGATTTGACTTATAATTTATCATTTCTCGAGAATGATGTTTTATGCCATGACATTTTTTTATTTCGCGTATAAGACGCTTATTTTTACATTCACTTGAAGGTTTTTCTTCTTCTTTCATCGGTCTTCTGCCTCTTTGACATATGTTTTTATTGGACATGTTTTCTATTTCTTTTGGCCTGAATTTTTCAGTTTCGCGTGAGTCTTTTCCTTCTTTATAGTGATAAGTTTCTTCCCTCGTGTTTCCGTAATCAACATTCGCCTCATCACGATATCTTTTTAGGTGTTTTTCCCTCAATTTAGTTATCTCCCTGTAAGGAGATCGAAATGTTTCTCTTGACCCGCTACTTTTAGCGGCCCGATATTCGCGATGCAAATCTCTCGTTTCATTTCGCCATCTGTCCCTCACGCTGTAGTTTGACTCGTACCTATTTCGGGAAGACCTATCTATTCCTTTATTATAATATCGTGGCGTAGTTACACCGTAATGTGAGTGGTGTTGAGTCTTTGTATTCTTGTATGAACAGTGGCTATTGTTGATGTTCTCGTTCATTGTCCTATTATCATGCTCACGAGATATAGATTTCTCGTTACGTTCAAGCTTACAAATGTTGCTATCTTCGTTCCACCTAGTTTTTGCTCCTTCTCTTTGTGAAAGTTTATAGCTCTCGTTGAATATATTTTCCATTTTGTAACGAGGTTTTAAACCTTCATTATGTTTCTCATATAAATTTCTCTTTGAGCCAGTTTTCACTCTATCACGAATCGTCTCACTGTAATTGTAATCCGATCTTTGATCATTATTAGATATATCCTCATATTCACTGCTCCTTGGGTTTTGATTTGTTTTTACATTGTATAACGTTGATATATTTGATGAATGGTTATTAAAATTCGTGTCGAATTTGCTTACCTTTCTTTCAGGAGAAAGTTCATATATGTATTCCTTTACTTGCCGGCTAAATATGTCTTCTTCTTCTTCAGATCGGTTTATTTCCCCGTCATTAGTCAAGCTTTTGATTTGTTGGGCCATATCGCCATAAAACTTCTGGTCTTCCTCGTAGCTTGCGTATTTTTTCCACGAAGGCATATGATGTACCATCCTTTCATCTTCTTCGAATGCGTTCTTTTCCCTCGCGATTCGCCATTTTGATGTGTATTTCAGTACAGAGCATCCCCGTCTATGGCGGCATAGTTGAATTCGTCTAAAATGTGGGTGTTGATAGTACTCGCTGTTAAATGAAAATGGTTGTGTTCGTGGAAACACCCTCTCTCTAAAGGGATCATAGAGCGTCTCGAGCACGCTTTCTCTAGAGTTTGAATGGTGGCGCAAATAACTATAAGTAGATCTGATCATTTTTTATACCCTAGTTTTTATCCCAGCGATAGTCCACTTTTGTACAGTTTTTTCCTTAAAGAACAATCACCGTCTTCACTTTGGAGAGCATGACTCACCTTTTGTAGCTCTTTAACTTCACAACAGATCTGAAACTAAATTTTTTTAAATCATTTAGTTATTTATTTCTAGGATAAATTTATTTTATTTATTTAGATAAAAACGTATCTTTATTATGAAATGTAGCATTTAATTTAATTTTTATATTTGTAAAAGGATTGTTCTTGGAAATCTTAGTTTAATTATTAAAATACCCTCTTCGGTGGCTGCATGTTCTAAGGTGTTACTCTCGTGATAGACTAGACTGCCGATTATGGGAGATCTGGGTTTGAATCTGGATCGGGTCCAATGGGAATGGCTATACCTTAATGTTTTTTCACTCTACCTCTACGCAAAGTACACTTCTTCTAAATTAGACCTTCCTCATATCTACTCCATTTGCATAACTAATATATATATGTTAACTTTATGGGTAGTAAAATGGGGTGACAAAAAAATATCAAAATCTTCAGCATTGGCCAAGCAGTCTAAGGATAGCCTACAGACTTTCAATCGTACTTGGTAATATTTGACCAGGAGGTCGGGGTTCAAATCTCGGTTAATCGGCCGTGAGTCTCCAGGTGAGATTTTTCCTTGTAGTTTTCTCGTCCTCTCTCTACGTTGATGGGGGATACATTTCGTCAAAGCTACCCTAAGGTCAGCCACCCTATGTTGAGATTACTAATTAATAAAACAAACATATTTAATTGTAATCTATCAATAAATAGTTCATGTATTTAAATATAAATTTACAAAATTCTGTTTTAATATATTTTGAAACCATATAAGGATTAACTGATTCTTAAGATAAACCATTGATCACTTGACCATAAACATTTATAATTAACTGATAGTAAATATAATTGTTGGGTTGTAAAATGATTAAAAAAAGTCACTTATCTAATTCTACTTTGACAAAACTTGATTTATACACATAAAAGTTTCACAAGGTCCTGGCGGATATACAAAGGGTGTTTTCTTACATAGTTTCCCGATCTCCTTCCCCGCAAACGCAGGTACACCTCTTTTAATCCATACCTTTCTTTCACCATCCCTATTAGTGCAAATATACGGATTACACAGACGAGTAGTAATACACGAAGCACGAAATAATTATAGTTTACTGCCAGTTTTATGGTAAGATTGAGTGCGCCTCAAGTGCATTGCTACACTAAATACAAGACTCCATTCAAGGTCTAGGTAGGTGTCGCCTTGAATTTAGGCTACATACAATATCATCGCTGAGGAAACTGCAGGTCTTATGGAGAAAAGCTTTATTTTCGCTCTCTCTATGCCATCTGTTGTAAAATATCCTCGCTCTCAGTTATGTCAAAAGGTGGTGTGCCTGGGGTAAGAAGGAGCTACCAGCAACCTCGTCTAACCAAAGTTGCGAATTTTCTAGCTGTTATTATTATTATTTTTATCATTATTAGCACCGCGTCTTACTACCCGTTCGGGTTATACGCACTTACGCTAATGTGTAATGGTAGGGTGATTGTGAGATGAAATTGAGGACCTACAGTTTAACGTGGAATCCGAACCACGGTGGAGGCCTGGCATTCCCCACATTAACAAGATGTCTTGTCAGAGGTGAAGGAAGGGTTTGGTAATCAGATAAATCTGTGCCGGGACCTAGGATTGAACCCCGGCCGCCAGTACAGAAGTCTGACACCTTACCCCTAAACCACCAGGTCACCGATTTCTAGCTGTTATGAAGCTAGCTTCTATGGACATTGGGGTGTACTCAAGCTGATTATAAAACTGGCCTTAAGTGTAAACTACCAAGTAATGGAGGTATTTTGTAGGAATGTAAATAATATCCAGAATATAATGACTATTACAACGTATAAACCTATGACTCGTGCAATTTTTCATAATTTTTTTTTTACTTACACATAAATGTTAATCATTTATTATTTTAGCCATAACTATAGTTGAATACCTTGGTTCAAGCTAATTTAGTCCTCTTCAAGACGGTTGTTGAACTAAAATATCAATGAGAGCGCGCCCTCAACCCTTCCCACCAGGACAGACTCGTACAAACAATGGTCTCGCTCCTCTGGAAGCACTCCTATATCCAACTGACTTCTCTCAACTGCTATGGCTTGTGCCGTATAACCTTTCACGGTGATTAATCCCGTTGATAAAAGTGCCATTAATTTCACAGCACAGCTTTTATTACCAAAAACTGTGTTGGCTGAATAGTTTATGTTTCTTTGTTTGTGAATAAACGTCACCATTTAACAACCATTCCTAACACAGTATATACCTTTTTAAATTTGAGTTGTCTTCCGTCTTACTACCCGTCCGAGCTATCAGCATTTTTTTTTTTTTACTCTGATAGGGTATGGAACCTTAGAGGGGATAAAACTTACCCGAATTTACCTGTTGGAAGAGTAGGAAACAATTTACTAAAAACCATACCGGACAAGGCTTATAATTTAAATCTTGTATTATTTAAGAAGTGGTTTTTTGTTCCCATTTTACCCAACACTTTCATTTTTGGAACACTGGTAAAAGTGAATTTGATGCAATTACATTGATAGCTTTATATATATATATATTTAACGTGCACTTTCTGAACCGATTGATTAAATCAGCACATGAGAATTTATTTGAGCGAGATTGAGAGCGCCCACTAATTTTGACAGGAAAGGTATTTTCACACACCTTCCAGGGTACTTCTCCATGTCACAATCGACTTGGGACCGACGGCTTTACTTCCCCTCCGAAGGAAGTTGTGCTACGGACTTTTATTGTTCAAGAAAAATCCGTCGACACTGGCTGTTTTTGGTTAGGTAAGAAACGCTTAACCTATGGCCTGACTGACAAGACTCGGTGGTCCTACACGGATACGAACCCCAGTACCTTGGGCACGATGGTTGCCCTCCAGCACAAGTACCCGATCATACAGTGTTATATCCCACACAGAAAATCAAATGGGCCGAGTAACGCCTCAGTACGGATATTATTTTGTCAGCCCCGAATAGCTCTAAAACAGAACCATATATATTATTTAGTATGAATTGGCCTGGTTGCCAACGAAAATGCTGATACACTGTTTTGAATAGTCAGCTGCTACGCCCTACTGTTTACAAACTCATCAAAACAAATGTAACTAGACCAGTTCCATCGTTCGCGTCTTACAACATTAACACGCCAATTTAAACAAACATCCCAATTTAGGGCAGGCTGGTTATAATATCTGCAATAAGGCCTGTCCCACATGGTTAAGACTGATGACCTACCGGTTCCACTTCCCCCAAAAGCATAGGATGAAGGAAACAGGGATGAAGATATTGCAGATGAATGGGTTGCAACCTCTACTGAACCATCCATCCACTTCTAATGGTCGGGTCTTATGACTACCGGATAAATATTGCTATTGGGTGGTTAAAGTTATCTACCAGATAAAAGTTACCATGCACTTTAATGTTTTACGCATCTTATGAACTGAATTTATCTGCCAGATAGCTATATTTTGATTCAGAAAACGCAAGGCTGGTACTGTTTTTTACTGATGCGCGAAAGCGTATAGGCCATGCTGATAGCGCTACAACCTAGCGAGTGGTGAGAACGCTAAACATTTGTTAAATAATGGTGGCTAAACGAGTGCGAGGAAACAGATGGCGTCACGTGGGCGCAGAAGCTAAGTTGTCTTGCAAGTACTAATTTCAGTGTCTGCCAAAATGTGGTCAATAGCTGGGTACAACGTTTCCAAAATTTCATTTATTCTACTCACATTTTGATAATTTGTTCTTATATAAATATAACTCGACAAATAGCTTTTCAGTTTATATAAAAGTGTGAATTAAATGTTCTAACTTTATATATTTAGAGCCCGGGCCTGTGCTAACTAAGCACGTGAACCAAGATTTTAACCTAAAAACAGATTCTGATAGCCTCATTAAAAACAACGCGTCACTATGGTAACAACCACTTTAAGTTCCAGATACAAGATATCAGGTACCTAAACCTCCCGATAAAAAATGTGATGGATAAATACATTTTATCTTGCAGATAAATGCTATCTGGCAGTCATAAGACGCACTTTTAACTTATCCACCAGATATAAATATTTATCCACCAGATTAATATTTTCCAGGAGTCATAAGACCGGCCCTAAGGAGTTTAACTAACAACCGGGAACTGAAAACACTCTACATTTGAGTAGCAAGAAGATTTGAATGTCTTAGCTCGTAACATGAAGTTATCCAAAGGACAAGCTTGACTCCTTGGTTCCTGGAAATTACTTGAAGCAGTAACTAAAATAGAATTGTATCGAAGAACGCAGTGAAGTGTATTCCAAGTATTTTACTATGAAGGACAGCATGGGGAAGATATTGATGGTCTTATGAAAGACTTGAGCATTGAACCCATTTCTAATGAATGGCACATATTTATTGATCTGTCGAAATAAGTTTAAAAAGTAGTTCTGCTGCATAGTGGAAATAGATCTCCAATAGTTCCTCTGATTAATGCCGTTGGCTTGAAAGAAACGTATGGAAGTATGTTAAAGACTCTTTTGAGTGCAGTAAAGTATAAAAGGCTACTCCTGGAATGTATGTGATACACTTAAGGTTATTGGAATACTCACAGGTATATGTGGAGGTTTCATATAATATTGTTGGTTTCTATGTCTGTCGGACAGTCCAGGTACAGAAAAGCATGAAATTGTGTAACATTGGGAAAAGAGAAGCAAATATATACCTGGAAGAAGTAATGTAAATATGTTCCACTGGTTGAACCATAAAAGTTTCTTCTTACATTTTTACATATAAAGTTTAGTTTAGTACTTTAGATAAAATAGGAAGTTGATTCACTTATTTAATGGACTTTTTCCTATTATAACAGATGCTAAGCCGGGGAAAAGAATTTTCATTGGGCCCCAAATTAGAAACAAACTTGATATAGTTTTTATTCGTGACGTATCAGTAGGATATTGAGGTGACAGCTTGACTTTCGTTTAAAGCAGTTGTGCATCGATATATAACAGGAAAGAAGATGTTTTTTATGAATTTTTGGTGGTAACTTTACTACACTGCTATAAAGATGCAGCATGTCTTTGCAAATTTCTTTTCTACATTCACATTTTTTTTTCTTTTTTTTTCTTTTTTTTTCTTTTTTTTTCTTTTCAAAATCCACTAATAAGATTTCAAAGTACACTCCCTATATTGCATTAATTTATTGCAAAATTAAGTGATATGGTATTGTGTAAAACTTGTTGTAAGACATATTACGTTAGATTAAAGGATATGTAAAACTTCTTTGTTTAAAGGCTAAAGGATAGTTAATCAGTGTCTAAATTAAAATATTCTCATCAAAAATATTTTGANCATTTTGGTTTGCGGGATTTATTTTCTACCCAAAACAGTTTTATGTAAAATGAGCTCTAAGGCTATCAGAAATTTTCACGGGCTTATTAACTTTAAAGATCTTTCTTTAATCAACAATTTATATGTTAGACCAAATATAGAAAATACATAATGGATTTGTTGCGATTACAATTTTTTATTCTGCCTATTTGATTGAACACTTTTTTTGCTTGTATGTCCTGGACTTTATCGGAGTCATTAAAAAACTGGGGGCGTTGATTAAAATCACTTAAACCCCTTACACAAGGATTAAAACCACTAACACCGGTAGGGTTGCCATGCACATGGTAAAACACAGGGAATTTTTGGTGTCTGGAAAAACCCGATAAAACACAGAGAATTTTGAAAAATCTAGTAGAAATACTGAAATATTTGCTAAGTTGGAACATTTCACTGAAAACTTAAAGTAAGTTAGTAAATATTTGGATGGACGAAAAAGTTAACTCAAAAATTAAGCACGCTTATTCAAACATGTCTTATTACCTCTTAAACAAGGGTTGTGAAGCGACAGAAGATGTATTTGCCCATCAATATAAAATCATCTTGACTTAATCATAATTCAAATTACTTGACTGTAGTCAATTTGATTAAAAATAAAATTGTATTACTCTTTCCTTTCATCTAAGCTTCCAGGAAAAATTGAAACTCCTTCTAGAAAACCTGGAAAAAAAACAACATAAATTTTGTATTAAGAAAATAGTGGCAGCCCCTTAGACTCATGGTATACACCTTCCCCGACATTTTCCAGAACTTCTCGAGGAATATTAAATACCTCTAGGTGTACTAGCCTCATGTTTGACAAAACGTCAAGCGAGAACTAGGACGCTGAGTTAAACAGCCGGTAAAGAGAATTTTGAACAATCATTATGTCATCTAAGCTCATGAGTCACAAGTACCGAAATAACCAAAAGCGGGAAAGGGGCTAGGTGGAGCTACAGTCTGGGGGGGAGGGGGAGTTATCATTCACTGCTATAAACGTTTATCCGCATCCCAGGCTATAATATGTATCTGGGTATCATTTCTTAATTTATTCCGAGTCTTTCTCGATCTCGTGCTATCTATATAGCTCTCTGTTGCTCTTTCTCACATTTATTCGCTTGCTCTTTTTCTTTCTATCTTACACTATTTCTCTCTCGCACCGTTTCTTGCTCTCTTTCTCTCTATTTCTCGCTCTCTTACAGTCGTTATTTCTCTAACACTAGTTCTCTCTCACTTGCCCTTTCTTGTACTTGTCCTCTCTCTCTCTCGTTCTCTATATATCTATTTCTCATTCATTGAGCCCCCAATGCAGTTTTTACTGACGGTCTCTCTCTTGATGGTTACAGCACGATGCCCTCAGACAGCATGGACGACATCGAGCTGAAGAACATCCAACTCCAGTTTCCCACGGCACGCACCCTGGCCCGTGGCGACAGCAGCGCCATGGAAGAGAGGGTGGAGACGGCGCGAGGTAGCGTCCTGGTGGCTGTGCAGGGCAACCGTAACAAGCCCGCCATCCTCACCTACCACGACTTGGGACTCAACTGTGAGTACACAAACTCGCCAAAATTCTGTTTCTGGATGTTAGTGGCTCACTCGGGTGGGTGGGGTGGGATGCTCGCCCAAGACCTCAAATAATTTTAACAATACCCATTTTGGTGGCAGAATGGTCTAAACACTTATGATCAAGCCCATATTTAGGGCTATCCACAGGAGACAAGGACGAAAGGACATACGATCTGGGAGCACCCACTAGTTTCCCTCTCTCCTAACTGTAGATTACAGAATATGTATAACTTGCATTATATGCACCAACAGCTTTAGGGGTACAGTGAAATCTACCTCAACGGACACTTCTGAAAAGCTGATTCTTCTCTAAAACGGATAGTTTAAATTTACCCGGTAAAATAACATTGGCTCTTACGGTGAAACAACTTATCAATAACGGACTTTGGGTGACCTGGTGGTCTTGGGGTAAGGTGTCGGACTTCTGTGCTGGGGTCCGGGTTTCAATCCTTGGCCTCGGCACAGATATATCTGATTACCAAACCCTTTCTTCAGCTCTGACAAGACGTGTATTAATCACAACTTGTGAATGTGTGGAATGCCAGACCTCCACCGTGGTTCGGATCCCTCGTTAAACTGTAGGTCCTTCATCTCATCTCAAAATCACCCTACCATTACACATGAGCGTAAGTGCGTATAACCCGAACGGGTAGTAGGACGCGGTGATGATGATAATAATAATAATAATAATAATAATAACGGACTTTCTCAAAATTGGACGCGGACACTGCTAGAAACGCATATCTATTCATAAAATTATTATTATTATTATTATTAGCACCGCGTCTTACTGCCCATTCGGGTTACACGCACTAACGCTAATGTGTAATGGTAGGGTGATTGTGAGATGAAATGGAGGACCTACAGTTTAACGTGGGATCCGAACCACGGTGGAGGCCTGGCATTCCNTAACGTGGGATCCGAACCAGGTTGGAGACCTGGCATTCTCCACATTCACAAGATGTCTTGTCAGAGGTGAAGGAAGGGTTTGGTAATCAGATAAATCTGTGCCGGGAGCGAGGATTGAACCCCGGCCGCCAGCACAGAAGTTTGACACCTTAACCCTAGACCGCCAAGTCACCTATTCATAAAAAAATCTCTAAACAAAGGACAATAATTGAAAACCCCTGTTCATATACAGTATTTTAGTGTTGGAATGTCAGGAATGCTTGGTCTCTTGCAAAGTGTGAGCTTCGCTGCCTTCCACCTCTGGGGGAAGTTAATAAAATAGCCTACGTAGTAAGGTACTTCCTCCCTTTCTGGGCTATCACCTGGGGTTGTTGCATCAGTTTGGTTTGGTCTGGTCGATGCTCGTTCACACATCGAGGCCTACAGTACAGAATACCTACTACTGTTCGCATTGCATTTTATTTGCGTATTATTCTTTGTAGTACAGTAAGCTACGTACATAATTTATTCACTTGTCATAATTAACCTGCATACAATACTCCGCAATGCAGTAATTAGATTATTGTAATTAATATCCACAGTACAGGTTAATATAGATTAAACTGTGTACAAACACTATGTTTTTTTAGATAAATTTTTCCCAAATAATGGAACTTTTTTTTTTCTATTCCGAAAGCTATCCGCTACTAAGAAATGTCACTGTACAAAGTTGAAAATAAATTATATCCGTTAGTACGTGAACAAAATAAATGTTGAATACCACTAGTCTAGGTCATGGCGCTGAAAGAGCTATGCGATTGTAGAAATATTAAGATACATCCTAATAGGGCCCCTACTTAATCAGTCAGTATGCATCAGTACAGTAGCCCCATGGCTTCTTTGGGGCTTACTGACGGCTTTGAAGACCAGACCAAATTATGTATCCCTACGCCGAACCATATGATCTGCAAAGACATGTGTTTAGCAGCTGTCAGAAGTCATCTGTGAGCTGTCAGTCAGCACCAAAGAAGCCATGGGGCTACTGTATTTACAACGAGACCGTACACAGTCAGTCTTCGTGTCATTATTTTTTTTATCAGTCAAAGCTGCTGCATGTGACAACATGGATGATAAGAAAAAAGGCTTGTGTAGTCTATGTTTGCTACTGAGACTAAAGGAAATACTGACGAGCACGCTCACACGGTCTGTCATACTGCCGGTCTCTCCCAACACTTGCAAGACTGATGTGATCAGAAAATTCGGATCACATCAGTATTATCAGTAATGCCCCTACACGATGAGTCAAGACTGTCAGATTTTTATTTTTATTTTATTAATACTAACAGTCTGACTGATCGTGTAGGGTCCCTATAAGAACAGGTCTATACCTTGATATTTGAAAGGTATACTGCGCATTACATATTAAAAAGTACACCTAAAATTTCCATTCTGGAAGAAGTTCAGGTATAATACCACCATGTTAACTAAAACTGTCTTGCCTAGGGATTATTAATATTTGTATGCCTGGCAGATCCAAAAGACTGGAGATCCGTTAGCACCATCTACATAGTTGTTTCTTTATATTTTATCTAAGTGAATGCTGGTGCAGTTTCTCGAAACAAGATTCATACGTTTACTAGGAACAGAAAGCAGAATCTTCTCGAGTGACCCAGCAAGTCACGCGCTAGCAGAAATGTCCAAAAAGTTACAGTGCAGTAAAGTTCCATATATCTCGTAGCAGTTCTTCCTGTAAAAAATATTGGAAATGTCTCTCACAGATCTGAAGACATGGTTAGCTGGACACACCTCTTGGTATCATATCATATCAAGAGATATGTCTTCAGGCCTGTGCAGAACATTACCAACATCTGTTATAGTAAGAACTGCAATAAGATATGTGATATGTTACTGTATTGTAAATTTTGTGACATCCTGTATCTTGACTCATGATGATTTGCAAAGCAAACTAAAAACAACTGATTTAAAAAAAAAATCTTGTTCTAATGGATCAATAGATGTTAAGTAAAAATGTCACGATGTATGTTTTCAAACAAATCAAAACAACGCAAATGTCACACAAGCTTTCCATTTAACGTGTCAAATCTCCTCGCGACGGTAAGCGTAGCTGATTGCTCGTGCAACCTGATTTAATGGGTTGGTTTGGAAATTATTTGGTGGCTTCCTAGCAGATGTGGCCGCACGGAACAGAGAAAGCTGAAACTATCTCAAGTCGCGCCAAGCGAATAATGTGGATCGCGCTGGAAACCTTTCCTTCTTTATAACCCCGTCTTACTACCTGTTCAGGTTGTACGCATATATGCTAATTACGCTAATGAGTTAGGGATGAGGAAGGTTGAATTCAGGAAATGTACCCGCATTTGCGTGAAGGAAGGGTGGAAAACCATTTTGGAAAGACTACCTTTAATACACCCGACCATGATTCGAACCCTGATCTCCTTGTAGTCGGCAGTAAAGTCCAACTTGGGAGTGTACTCCTTAGACCACTCGGCCACAGAAGCAGGTAAACGTTTATTTGGTTTATTCCACGTCTCATGACCATTTTTCAGCTTTGCTTCCCCCCGCGCAGTAACATTTTTAACCCACCTTAGACTTTTAGGTTGGATACTAAAAGTCTCTGATATCCAGTACGTAAAGGTACCAGAATATGTACACACACAAAAAAAGAGACAGTAATTCGTAACGGATGACCTTGAACCTTGTGCAACGATTGTGCAGCATCACGTATTAAAACTTTCGACACAATCTTCTTTTTTCTTTGGAAGGTATCGTTGATGAAAAGCTTGACCATGAACTCGGTGTGCTGCTCATTTTCTCTCTCTCTCTCTCTCTCTCTCTATATATATATATATATATATATATATATATACATATATGTGTGTGTGTGTGTGTTTATATATGTCCGTGTGTACAAACAAGTAGTTTTGGTTGAGTGTGTTGCATGGTTTCATAACAAAATAGCAATTTGTCGCGATCTCGAGAAAGATAATCTGTCACAAAACATAAAATTATGTTGGAGATATTCCTTTTTAGAATCATTACGTCATGAAGAGGAAGGACACAAAATGCAAGCTTTCATACATTTCCTTGCCCTATAGTCCAGTTGTTTGGAAGATTGTGATTACTGGTTCAAACCCAGGGGGTACGTTAGTAGGTACTAGGATTGAAACAACCTCTATTTCAATAAGGGAGGAGGGGGGGAATTACGAAGCTATTAAATAATAACTACGAGCAGATTTAAGGACGTTATTAGTAGTTTACGTTTTGTTAGACATTTGTGGGAGTTCCCTCTTAAGTTGGGAGTGTAAAAGACAACAGAAAAGATAGTTGTTTTTACAGTTTTTATCTAAAAACTTATTTGGTCAAAAGAAATTAAATGATTCGCAAGTAGAAACATACAGTTACATTTTCTTCACATGTTTGCCTCAACAGTTGTTGGATATCTGTTGAGGCCACCATGTGAAGAAAATGTAACTTTATGTTTCTACTTGAGAATAATTTAATTTCTTTTGACCAAATAAGTTTTTCGATCAAAACTGCACAATTATCTTTTCTGGTGTCCCCTACACTCCCAACTTAGGGGGAACTCCCACAAATGTCTAACAAAACTTGTACTACAATCTCCTCCTAGAATTTAACGAAAACTTGTATCTTCGTTTAAAAAGTTTCTCATCTAATGTCGCTATGCTCATGACAGATATTCAACAACTGTTGATATCACCATGTGAAGAAAATTAAATTATTTATGTTTCTACTGGAGATATGTTTTATTTATTTTGGCAAAAAAAAAAAATGTTGCTATAAAAACTACAAACGTACTGCCCGTAACTCGCGTCCACTACACTTCCACCTTAAGGCGGGTTGAAAGGAACGCGAATTAAGGTCATTATGTTTGTAGTGTCTTACAAAATTATGGATAACACATCTGACAACAATAGTTATGGCTTGGGCTTTGATGTGCTTAGTAATTTAGTTATAGGCCTACTTGTGTCACGGTGTGGCGTGCTCGCTAAATGCTAATTTATTTATTTGAGGTATTTAACGTGCACTTTCTGAACCGACTTAATATATCGGCACACGAGAATTTCTAGCTAGCTAGAAAGAGCCTAATAAGTTTTCCAGAGAGGTATTTTCAAATACCTCCCAGGGTTCTTTTACAAGCCACACCCAGTATGGGACAGAAGGCCTTACTTCCCCTCCGAAGGGAGTTCCACAACGGATTTTTATCGCTCAAATATATACGTTGAGTCCGGCTGGGTTTGAACCCACGTACATTGGGTTTTGAGGCGAGCACTTTACCCCAAGACCAAATGGTCGACCGCTAAATGTTGCCAACCTCTAATGTACACCTTTATTTTAAATACCATCGATAACGGATTCCGTTCTCTTGTTTTTTTGTGTTATTTTTATCAAATATAATCTATTTTATTGAATTCCTGTGAACGGCTATTATTATCCGTTGACAATGTTAGCTCTGACCAATTGATTTATTTTTGATCTCCAATTATTTTTGACAGTAAAAGAAAAAACTTTCATAACGATTAAATTAAAATATTGAATTGTGCTTATATTTGAATCGGTGAGGTATTTACTTATCTTCCAGATAAACCAAGGCCTTAGTTTTTGGTACTTCAAACTGCGCTGTCATGTATTTTCAGACGACTGCAAAATTTCGACTAGGGCCTTTTTTTAAAACCTTTAGTTGAAAGTTGTCGCGTATTTTTGAATCATTGAGGTATTTACTTTCATCTTCTAGCTAAACCAAGGCTTTCTGTACCTCATATTTTATTTTATTTTTATTTGGTACCGTGTGTTACTACCCGTTCGGGTTATACGCTAATGGAATTGGGAAGGTGAATTTAAAGTAAGGGAACCCGCATTTGCATGGAGGGAGAGTGGAAAATCATTTAGGAAAAACCACCCCAGTTCACCCGACCGAGATTCGAACCTTGGTCTCTCCGTCCTTGGCAGTATAACTCAACACTAAACTAGCGCGTTAGCCAACTACGCCACCTAGGCTGGTTGTACTTCATATTGCTCTATCATATTTTTTCAAACTCCTGTAAAAACTCGACAAAGAACTCTTTTTTTTTTCATATCTTTGGATGAAAGTTTAGCTTCAAGCGAAATCGGAAGACCGCCCAAGCTACAAACAAAACTATCTTGTTTCCTTTTTTTTCCATTCTCATGGGATTCGCAATGTAGGCTAAGATACGTGATTCCTTCATCCTGTCATGAAATTACATCCTAGTTCCTTTCTTTAACGATTTCTGTTGCTCTATATACCTGTAGTTCTAAAAGACGAGCTGCTTCTTCTTTTGTTTATTATCTCGATTCTGTCTATGAAGGATGCCTTCATCCTTTGGGATCAAATCTTTAGCTCTTATTTCTAAAAAAGAAAAGAAAAAGACAGAAAAAGAAAGGATCGAACAATGTCGCAAGAACTAAAGATTATTCCTCTTACAATTTTTTTTTTCTGTGTTGAGATTACGTCACCTGTATTTCTCGAGAAGCGTTCCCTTTTCGAAACTAGTTTTTTTCATCCGTGTTCGTTTCGTTAGCTGTCTGTTTAGTATAGAAAGAACACTGGCCTTCTCTTTGATAACCAGAGAGACAATTTTTTACAAGGTCAAACAAGACGTGCGGATTGGGAAATAAAATGGTAGTCCATTAGAAGTAATGTGTTGTTTTTTTCATTTCATTTTCGTTTATTTGAGGTATTCATAATAGACTGGTTATATCAGCACACGTTTTATAAACTAACTTATATCGAGAACAGACACAACATCCAGTCCCCGGCCGTTAATTCACCACTGTGAAAGGGGAAACACACATTTCATCAATGATACATTTTTCATCCATACTAGGAATATATGCATACTACAGGATGGATACAAAACTTTTATTATAAAATTTCCTGACTTTTCCGGGTTTTCCAGACAGCATTTAAGAAATCCAGATCTAACTTTTTTACAACTTTTCTTGATGGATGAGAATTTTTAATACATTTATTGAACATATATTTTCGAAAAATCATAATCCACCAAACAGCAACATTCTTATAAGTTATTTTTATAGTAAGCCTATTTACTAATTGCGGCAGGGGCCCCCAACCCTACGCCAGCGGGTGCCATGGCGCCCGCCGGGCCCCAGGTATGCTGTTCTCAAGAAGTTGGTGATTGAAAGCCCCCCCTCTTTCCAATCCCTCCCTCTCATTCCTCTTTATTTGCCGGCTCATTTACAAAGTGTACTTTATTACTCGGAACTATCATTATACTCACTAATACCATGCTAATACTTCCTATTTCCGTTGTAAATATATTGACATGATCACAGAATAAATATATATTTTAAAAAGTACCTAACCACAAAAATGGTGGTGGCTAGTTAAATATTTCCCTGTGTATTTATTTTGGTTCGGTGAAAATTGTTTCAATTGTTTAAACTGGTTTTGGACCAAATTTGTGTTTGTACTATTTGCGTTATTTTATATGCGAATTAAAAAAAAATAGTCTCACAATTTTTTTTTAATAATATGTATTTGTGTGTGTTATTTGCATTGTGAATGTTCGGCTATAAATTTAGTTGGAAAAAAGTGATTGGTGCCCGCCTCACTACCGTTAGTTTTAATGTGCTCTAAGGTACAAAAATGTTGGGGACCTCTGATTTGCGGTATTATTTGTGGCCCTATTTGGTTGTGTTATAAAACAACTCTTGTACATTAGGAGACAAAATTTATTATTATTATTAGCACTGCGTCTTACTACCCGTTCGGGTTATACGCACTTACGCTAATGTGTAATGGTAGGGTGATTGTGAGATGAAATGGAGGACCTACAGTTTAACGTGGAATCCGAACCACGGTGGAGGCCTGGCATTCCCCACATTCACAAGATGTCTTGTCAGAGGTGAAGGAAGGGTTTGGTAATCAGATAAATTTATGCCGGGTCCGGGGATTGAACCCCGGCCGCCAGCATAGAAGTCTGACACCTTACCCCTAGACCGCCAGGTCACCGAGACAAAATTTTTCACGTTTATTTAAATGTCAGTTACTGAATTAGTCAAGTATTTGAGTTAAGGTTTTGCCTACTTTCACCGTCTGTATCCACCATGTAATAAAACGTATCATGTTCTTTTTAATAAATATTTTTATTTGACTCATTAGTTATTTATCATCTGCCACCGAGGGTTTCTCTTTAAGTTGCCTCCATTATACTGTGAGGGCCACATTTGGCCCGCGGGCCGCTAGTTGGATCACGCTGTTTCAAAGTATTTACACAACACCACACACAAACCTCACTAATGACTTGAACTGATAGACATAATAATGATTGTAAGCCGGCGAGTGTTGGCTGATGATAACTGCCATGGCCGTATCCAAGGAGGGGGCTGACTGATGTTTAATTCTTTTACGTCCATTTTCCCTCCAGAACCACAAATAAAATAATGTCAGTAATAATAGATAATAGAGTTTAAATTAAAGGAATATCTATTCATTTCTGATGTAAAATTAGTATTCTTAGTAAAGGAAATCTGTCAACAATTAATTTCTAAGGATTGTCGTCGATTTATGTGTAAAAAGATCTTCGTTAATATTATTTTTTTTAGCGTTGTTCCTTACTACCCGTTCGGGCTATATGCTTATTTACTAACTACGTTAATAGTTTTAGAGATAAGGAGGGTTATATTTAGAGGAAGTGTGTCCGCAATTGCGTGGAGGAAGAGTGTAAAACCAGTTTAGGAAAAACCACCCTTAATAAATCCGACCAAGATTCGAACCTCGATCTCTTCGTCATCGGTATTCTAGTCTACTGTGATAGTGACACCTTAGACTATGCAGTCACTGAAGTGGGTCGTTATTGTTTTATCTATTATACATTTCTTTTTTTTTATGTTTTGCTTTTATAGATTTCAAGAAATAAGGTTAAAAAATATATTTTTGTTTTGGGGACTCATTTCATTTCATTTATTTCATTCATTTTATTTTGGGGACTGTGCAAGTTTAGTTTCTAATAAATATGTCCATACCATTTAGTTTCGTCTACCGGTGGTGACAGGGAGGTCGAGGTTCGAATACCGGCCGGGTGTACTGAGGGTGGTTTTTCCTTTAATATTTTCTCACTCTATATACAGACAAATGCGAGTGCATTTTCTCTCAAATATGCCGTTTTCATCCATCTCTCGTTGGTGTATTATATGTAAACGTATATATGTACAAACAAACCCTCGTACAATATATATGTATGTGTGTGTGTTTTCTTTTGTGGTTTTACACTCTACCTCGGGACGGGGACAAAGAAGGTATATTTGAGATGAAATGTACTCGCATTTGGGTGGAGGTAGAGTGGGAAACCATTTAGGGAAAATAAAGTCCTAGGTATTTTTAATATATTTTATATATATACCCTAATGGGTACCGAGACGCGGTGTGGAGAAACAAGCCCAGCTCTTTTTGAATATAGCTCTTCTTGTTTTCTCAGATATCTCCAGTTTCCAGGCGTTTTTCAACTACATCGACATGCGGGCTCTCTTGGAGAACTTCTGTGTGTACCATGTGAACGCCCCTGGACAGGAAGAGGGCGCCACCACTCTGCCTGAAGAGTGAGTACACGAACCCTTCTATACACGCTAGGAGTGTACGGTCCAATTTTTGTGGTATTAATAATATATATCAAAACAACAGCTGCAGATCACTTGACTTTGTAATGTATTGGTTTGGATTAATCTAAATTATGTAAAAAGTCATGGATGAAGGTAAATTTTTCTTTAAAATAATATAGGTAGAGTATCCTTTTAAGATTCATCCATGAAGAAACATGCGCTTCCCAAAAAATATGTGAAAAGGATGTCACCCCTAAAGTATATTTTTTNGTTAGATTTTACACTGTTGAAAAGGGGAGAAAAAGGCAAGGGGTATGTTATATATAAACCATTGTGCGTATGTTTAAGGCATTGAGGAGGGATCTCCGGGACCACGCTCACGCACAAGTCAGTCACAGTCTAACACATTAATCACATCTATATCACAAGTGTGCAGTGGTATAAAACATTTAATTGAAATATGTGCAAGTAGTTTACTGGTTTAATATAAATAAACCGTGTGTGAAATAACATCCATCAACATTTCTCTTTCTTTAATTATATTTATATACCGATTTAATTAGTGCTCGAACACGGAGCTATAGACAGCTAATTAAACGGTATCTTTTCCGTACAGTGATGATAGGCAGCTCGATAACGGAGCTTAAGACAACCTAAAAAACATCACAGCATATATCAGGGAATTAATCCGCAGTGAATCAATCGACTCCCGAAGTGGGGTGATTGATCACATAGTACTACGATAGACGCCCCAAAGAGGCGCTATAAACCCATATTATTACGATCGACGCCCAAAGGAGGCGCTATAAACCGATATTATTACAACTTGACGTATTTATATATGAAAATTGTTCTAGTGACTTTTCTAGCTGTCAGATAAGGCTCTTCCTATGATTATCTTACTGTAGTTCATGAACGAATATGATAAATTGAACGATTCCTTCACCTACTAGACGAAGTAGTTCACCTTTTCGAAGTGATATACAGTAGCCCCGTGGCTTCTTTGGTGCTGACTGACAGCTCACAGCTGACTTCTGACCGTCAAAATTTAGGTTTATTCCCAAATTTGGACCGTCGGAAGTGACAGTTGATAAACACATGTTTTTGCAGATCATATGGTCTGGCGTAGGGATACATAATTTGGTCTGGTAACTTTTCAAAACCGTCAGCTGTGAGCTGTAAGTCAGCACCAAAGAAGCCATGGGGCTACTGTAGTTCATATATAAGTCACGAGGAACGATCTCACTGAGATCTGACACAATTTCAGAATGTGTTTGTGTCGAAAAATAGTATTGTATTGAGTTGTTTGTTTTATATGGTGACTGTAAAAGTTGGAAATTGACTCTGGAAAACCTGGAAAGGTTCGGAAATTTTAAAAAAATATTTTGGCTGGGTACCCAATCTTGTTACTTTTCATGGTCCTTGGTACAGTTTGTGCACACGAATACCTCTACCTAAAGATGCTTCATATTCCTGGATTAAAATGTTCGCGCCTGCGCATAACATGTGACGCAACTCTTGGATAAACACACGTTTGCATATAGTACAAGGGGGGGTGGACAGGTGTATACTTTTAGAAAATACAAACCTACAAACTTTTACTTATAATATATATAGAGATATAAATATATTTTATATAATGATATAAGTATATTTTTTCAAAATTGACAGCTGAGTATCGCATATGTGGAAGGCGGTGCGGGGTGTGTGGGGGATTATAACTGTTCAAAGAGTTCTTTACTATCTAAATGGGAAAGTATCAAAGCTTCGATTATCTTCAGCTCAATTTTCATATAAGAGGATATTATATGTCAGCTAGAAAAGTTTATCGCTCTACTTTCACGTATTCATACGGCAAGTCATGTGATCTGAAGCTGCCACTTATAGTAGATAATATCCATACCGTGCCTATAGAATAAAACTAATAATAAAGTAAAATGCTATCAATATTTATAACTAAATAATAAGTTTGTATTTGCTAAAAGTTTTTTTTAAATAAATTTTTAATTTTAGCATGGAAAGTGATAAGTTTTATTGTGTTTGGTTATAAGAAAGAGCCACTCTTATTATACCGTATCACAACTGGTTTTTTATTTTAATAAAATCTTCTAGAGGTTCCTATTCCCAAAATACCACAAAACTTTTTATAAAATGAAAGTTGGATACTTAAAATCAAAATTATAAGTACGGTTAAGGTGGGGGAGGAAGGGAAGGTGAGTTAAGGGCAGTATTTTTGTAATTTTTGTATCTAAACTTTTTTTGGTCAAAATAAAAACATACAGAGTTTAATTTTCTCCACATGATGATATCAACAGTTGTTGAATATCTCTAAAAGGTGTCTTGGAATTTAATGACAACTTATTATCTTCATTTAAAAAGTTTCTCGTCTAATGCCGCTATATTTATGACAGATATTTAACAACTGTTGAGGTCACAATGTGAAGAAAATTAAAATTTTATGTTTCTTCTGGTGATTTTTTTTTTGACAAAAAAAAGTCTTGCTATAAAATTTGAAAAAACATTTGTTGCCTTTTCTCGCCTTCTCTTCCATCCCTCGTTAAATATCAAAACGTGATCGAGTGGAGCGGCTACGCTTCATGCCGGGATCACGATCAACTTAACTCTAACTTAACGTAACGTCCACTTAAAGTTAACTTAACTTAAGAAAACAGATGTATGATCACGATTCACGTAACTTAACGTAACAACTCGAGCCAAACATCTTAATTCTCGAGTATTATCTGTGATTTGTACTATTTGTACAGTGATGATCTGTGAATGTTTACAGTTTTCAATCAATATAATAAATATATATTACTAAACATTTTTGATAAATTTAGTTCCTTATTTTAGTTTAATTATTTTGTTTCGATGTCTTATCACTAGAACTTACGCTAAAGAGTAAACATCAATCATAATACCAACAAATGAATTACTAAATAGCCCTGTTGACGTCACTCGCATAATTATTGGCTGGCTAGATCACGTGATACCCTTCAAGTAACGTTCACTTGAAGTAAAATACCTCCCAAGACATCTCTTACGTTAAGTTAACTGCAAGTCAACGTTGAGCTAAGTGCATCGTGATCGCTTCCATTTAAATACACGAGGTCCTTCACGTTAAGTTACGTCAAGTTAACGTTAAGTTGATCGTGATCCCGGCATTAGTCTTGTCGTGTTGCATGGAGCTACCACTCTGTGCCACGTCATATCCTGTGCGGTGGTAGAAGGAAGAGAGGTGAGTGGGAGGTTTTGAGAGGGAGCGGGTCTAATAATGTAATCTGCAATGCAGAGTGCGAGAGAGGAAGAATAAGATTAATGTTCGGTTGGTTTTGGGAGGGGGTAGGGGAGCTTAGGAAGGTCCGACACAAGTCGACCCTACGATAAATCTAGACGTGTACAATAGAACCAGCCCGCCTCCCTTACACGCCACCTGCACACCACTCCCCCCTCACACCTTTTTTACGTCAAAGTACTAAAAAAGCGCAGGGGCCGGATTTATGTAACTGCTTTGAAGTATTTCAGAAGCGCACAAGGTAGGTGGTAGGTGCATCATAAACGCTCCATTGTTTGTAGTCTTTGAGCCCCATATGGCAACACCACTTGTCATTTCCTTCACGAACGACACAATTTCAATTTGAGCTGTATTGTGTTTGCATCCTAACCTAACCTAACCTGTAGTCTTATTACTTTATTGTAATTATTAAAAACACAACTTGGCCGAATGGTACAAGCCGTCACTCTCGTGTTAGACTGTTATACTGATGACGGGTAGATCGGGGTTTGAATCCCCGTTGGATCTACTCAGGGTGGTTTTTTACTAAATGGTTCCTTCCTCATCCCTAACCCATCAGAGTATTTATCATATATTCGTAAAAGCTGAAACGGGGATAAAAAAAAATATTGAAAGGGTGAGGGGTTTGCTTACGATACATGTTTGCCGTGTTGCCACGTTATGCATTTGTTTTGTCCCTATGCTCTTTTGATCCATATATTCGCGTGCTTTTAAATAATTATGGCGTGTTTGGGCTACATCACTTTGTAGCGCATTATGTAGAAGGATAAGTCAGTACTAATGTACCGTTACCCGGATGTACTAATCGTACATCCTTTCCCTAGAGGCTCTTTCCATGACCCAATGAGATGATAGGATGATGGTAGTGAATATAACGGGATAAAGCCAATGAAGATCTTTATCTAACCTAAACCTAACTAACCACACCCTGGTGACCATGGGAATTATTCCCCTTTCGAGAAAAATCCCCCGGTACCAGTTGTGGACCCGGATCCTTTTATACCACGGGGCCGATTTCGTTCGATTTCAATACTGATCCGAGTCTGGTCCTTGGAAAAGGAGCAAAGAAATTTACCAGAGGGCTCAGTTCTGATTTAAACTTTGTTGTACTCTGGATTGAACGGATTCTAATGTTACTGTTTTTGGTTTCTTAGGGAGGGTTAGAGTTACATTTTTTTCAGTTAGTAACAAACCAGTTTACTCCCCCGGCCCGGCGCCCCCAGAACATCGTGTCCTGGTTTTGGAGCCCCTTCTGACTCCCCGATTGAGGATGATGAGGATGTAGAATGTATTGGTTTTAAAATTGTTAAACAATATTTTACAAATTTGGCCATAAATACAACTTTTTTCTTTACTTACTACCTTATTAAATTTTAATGTATCTAACTGGACACGTGGTTTAAATGTTGATTCGATTCCGGTGAGGGTACTGTGGGGGGTCAGAAACTCTTAATTATTCATCCTTCGACGCCAGTGTCGTCAAAAGTCCTTTTATGCCTGAAACATTTTTTTTTTTCTTCATATTTTTACCACCTCGTATTACCACTTGTTTGGGTTCTCGCCTATATCCTAATTACGCTAATGTGTTAAGGATGAGCAAGGTTGAATTTTAGAGCTGTACCAGCATTTATTTTAGTGTTGTACCCTGATTTGCGTGGAAAACTATTTTGGGGAAAACCGCTCTCGGTACAATCGACCGGGGCTCTAGTCTCGAGCTCCCCGTCATCGGCAGTCAGTCTATTGAGAGCGGCTGTGAGACGAATAATGAAAGAATATAAACTAAACATTTGATTCGAATCGTGGAAAATAAGGAAATTGTTCGCTTTCACAAAACCTCTCTGCCTTGGTTTTAGAAGGGGTGGCGGGGGGAGGGGTTGAGGTAGGCAATCCGACCTACACATGACAGCTCCGTGCTACGAATCTGCGAGGACTGCGCAGTTGAGCTCGTCTTGATTGATCCCGAAGGCCGACGCCGCATGTTGGCGGAAGATCTCCGAGGAGGTAGTGGGGAAGTAGTGATAGGAAGGGGGGAGGGGGGAACGGACGATGTGTGTCGCATGTCGAAATTACGCTGTCCCTTATTATTCGACATGCTCCACGGACCCAATCGATGATGACATCCTTTATAAATAAATAATCCCGGCCCATTGTGATGCCGACTGTGGTGATGCATTACAAGCTTGGCAGGTAACAGCAGATGCAGTAGAGCAGCTTTCCCAATCTGTGGTACGCAACATACAACTGAGGTTGTTTTTAAGCATCGCGTCTACAGTAGCCCCATGATTCTTTGGTGCTGACTGACAGCTAAAAACTTTGAAAAGTTACCAGACCAAATGATGTATCCCTACGCCGAACCATATGATCTGCAAAAACATGTGTTTATCAGCTGTCACTTCTGACAGTCAACATCTAGGTATACACCTAAAATATACCTAAATGCTGACTGTCAGAAGTCAGCTGTGAGCTGTCAGTCAGCACCAAAGAAGCCATGGGGCTACTCTAACTATCCATATGTACTTATTACACTAATGTGTTAGGGATGAGGATGGTTAAATTTAAAGGAAGTACGCCCGCATTTGCGTGGGGGGAGAGTGGAAACCCGTTTAGGGAAAAAAACTCTCTCCACCCGGCTGGGGTTCTAACCGCGATTACCCCTTCATCGTCAGTTCAATCTTTTGCGAGTGTGACATAAGTTTTATTAATCATACAATTTTTTTATATATAATTGTAAGTATGACATCTAAATTAACACAGATTTTGACAAAATTTTTAGATATTTTATTCGCCTTTCTTTCTCTCCGTCACAGTTTTGTTCAACTTAGAACCAAGGCCTTGATAAAATTTCGAGCAACCTTTTATACTTTACAACTAAACTGGTAATTTTTTATCTTTTTTTTTTATGAATAGCTGGACAGGGTACGTTGATTACGGGACACGCGGTAAATTTGCATGCGACAAGTTGATTGAATTGTCTGTAACAGCTAGGTGATGATAAACTACATCACTCATTTTTTAAACGTATATTATTTGGATGAAAAATTTACGAAAGACAAAAAAAAATCTTTCTAACTCTATTTCCCTTTCTTTGGAATAAATAATGTTAAAAGTGGTAGTTAAATCTGATAGTATCAATTTTTCCCGCAGTCGTCTAGTTTTTAGGCCGTATGCAAGAAAGAGAAAGAGTTGGAAGTGCAGGGCGAGTGAGAAATGAAGTGGGTGTTGATTGACAGTCAACTAGGGTACGTTCGTGCAGACGAATCAACGTAACGTAATTTCACTACTCACTAGCCCTTCACTTCAACTCATTCTCTTGTTTGTATACGGCCTTTTATGTTTCCTTGGACAATTATTACAGTGTAAATTATTTAAATGGTGGGTTTGGTAAAAAAAAATTGTAGTAATAACTTTCAACTTAGCTCTAACATGCAGCTAAGCAAGTGGCTTAAAACTGAAAGAGCCCATTAGTTAGAGTACTAAATTTAGTATGATAGCCAAGTATTTGTTTTAAAATAAATAATTTATATATTTATCTTATACAATAATAAAAGGAAGTGTTTGTTTGTTTGTGTGCGATGCCCAGCCAAATCTACGGCACGCAGAGATCTGAAATTTTTAACATAAGGTGGACGGAAGGGGGTCCGAATGCGCCTCGAAGCCGGATTTTTAAATTTTTAATTAACTTTTTAATTAGGCTATTTTTAACAACTGTTTTAATGATCATGGGTAACGCCGTGTGGGGTTGCTAGTTAATACTATAACATATTTTTAGGCATGTTTATTATTTTTATTGTGACAATGACTTTTTGTTTTATTTTTATTTTTTGCACTAAAATTGCAAATTTGTTAATCACAATTGTTTTTTTTCTTAGAAGTCCTCTTTTTTATTATTATAAACAACTGATTAAAATTATTTTTAGAACAGCAAAATCCTTTCTTTTTTTTTAACTTTATTAAGCTTATATTTGAAAGAGCCTTATGAAAAACTAATTATTCTCCTCTTTTTAATCCACATTATTAAGTTTATATTTGAAGGATCCTTATCAAAACCAATCACCTCCCTCCCCCAACAACAGCCCCTGGATCCGCCCTTGTCCCTAATCACTAAGCTAACGGGCTCAACTAAATGTAAATCAAATAAGTTGTTCGTTTGGGCTTGCAGGTGCGCGTGTCTTCTAATGAAATGAACACGTCATCAGGCCTCGCTAATTCATTACCACGTTTAGACACGTTTGACGTGGTCAGTGGTTGCACACCCGTCGCGAGAATAGATGGGGAAAAAACAGTATCTGACGGTTACAAAAAATTACGTCAAGTCGTGGGATCTGAAGCTGGTACTTAAAGCAAACTATAGTACAGCCCTGGGCAAACCGCGGACCACAGAATTAAAAAATATATATTCTCATGGAAGAATTGACAAATGTTATAAAACACGCCAATGAACATTTTATAAATAGTTTTAAGCATCTCAACTTTTAAATTAACACCTGACGTTAAATTTTCATTTATTTGAGGTGATTTTTTTTAGCACCGTGTCTTACTACCCGTTCGGGCTATACGCCTAAGTACTAAATACCGCTAATTGTTTCAGATATTTGGAAGGTCATATTTAGAGGAAGTGTACCCACATTTGCTTGGCGGGAGAGTTTAAAACCATTAGGGGAAAACCTACTTCAATACACTCAACCTAGATTCGAACCCCGATCTCCCAGTCTTCGGCACTCTAGTCTAACACGAGTGTAGCGCTATAGACCACGTGGCCATCGTAGCGGGTTTGAGGTATTTAATGTGCTCTTTATGACCTGACTTATTATATCTTCACACGAGAATTTCTATGCCCTAGAGACAAAGGGCCTATCAATTTTGCCGGGAAAGGTATTTTCACACCCCTTTCAGGGTTCTTTTTCATGCCACAATCGTCATGGAACCGACGGCTTTACTTCTCCTCCGAAGAAAGTTGCGCTAAAGATTTGTATCTCTCAAGAAAAATGTGTCGACCCTGGTTGGGTTTGAACCCAACAACATCGGGTCCTGAGGTGAGCACTTATCCTAAAACCACCGAAGTCGGTCTGATTTTTTTTTTTAATATGAAAAATATTTTTTTAAAGGCATTTATCTCATTAAGTTATGTTTTATTGGAAAGTCACTAACCTACTTATTTTTATATATTTTATTCCTTTCTTATGTTAAATATTGTTATTTTGTTTTATAATAAATTGCATTTACTAAAACATTGTGTTTTGGCCCATTTTTATATTTAAATTCCAAATGTGGGCCTTTAGCCCAAAATTTGCTACGGTCCAATAGAATGATACACATCAATCAAATACAATTTAAACGTTAAATGAGAACTCGTGTACACGCATTTGCGTTGAGATAGAGTGGGAAATCATTGTGCGAAACCCAACCTTAATAAACCTAACCAGGATCGAACCACGATCTCTCCGTTATCGGCAGTCTAGTTTATTGCGAGAGTGACGCCTTCGACCAGGGATGGCGAGACTATTCCGACCAGTGTGTCATTTAAGAATTAGCTGCATTTTGAACTAGTTTAGTATGCCACAAATTATTTGGGTTTTAATGGGTATTTCAAAATTAAAAATGTTTTAATACTATTAAATGTAATGAACTACTCAAATCAACTTGTAAATATTTTAGTAATGTCTAGTATTTATTTTAAATAAGGAACATTTATTAAATTGTCAAAGTATCTTAAGGTGTGGCCGAAGGGAGTGCAAGTATTTTTACAGTTTTTATAGAGTTGAAATTTTTTGGCCTAAATAAATCAAATATTTCTCCAGTAGCAAGAAACATAAAGTTTAGTTTTCTGCACACGCTAATATCAACAGATCTGGAATATCTGTCAAAGGTGTCCTGGAATTTTGTCAAAACTTTTTCTCTTTATTTAAAATGTTTTTACAAAATTCCAGGACACCCTTGACAGATATTCAAGATCTGTTGATATTAGCATGTGCAGAAAACTAAACTTTACATTGCTACTGGAGAAATATTTGATTTATTTTGGCCAATAAAATGTAATGCTATAAAAACTGTAAAAATACTTGCGCTCCCTTCTGCCGCACCTTAAGACTATATTAATTTCAAGAACTTAAAGAGAAAACTTTGATGGTAGCAACAACCTGCATTGAAAAAAATATATAATTTATTGATAGTATATATTATGTTAAAATGAAAAACATACTTAGGCCCCTACTTGTTAACATATTTGTTTGAAACATGTTGTATTTTGCTAGCCGGTTCATAGCTTGTCTTCACCAGCGCACAAGATGCACTTCCTAGTACAGTATGAGCAAAGACGATTTCTAGCCTTTGAATTCACAAAGTTCATCGAATGACGTGATTATAGATATATTATTGACTTAATAAATTATACATACAAAAAAAAAGCCTGGCTTTAAAATGTAAACTATACATTCGACACATCATCAATGTTAGTTATACTTAATATTATTTAAATTTCTATTAACTTTATTTGTGGTGTTGGGGAAAGAGGGGAAAGGGGGTCAAATACCCTGTTTGCCCCTCTCCCCCTCGGGTGCACCACTGCTTACAGCAAAAGATATGTGTAAACATCTTAGCAATAAGCCAATGACGTAGCGATAGAGTATTAGGTGACCTGGTGGTCTAGGGGTAAGGTGTCGGACTTCTGTGCTGGCGTCCGGGGTTCTATCCTCCGCCCCGGCAAAGATTTATCTGATTACCAAACCCTTCCTTCACCTCTGACAAGACGTGTATTAATCACAACTTATGAATGTGAGAAATGCCAGCCCTCCACCGTGGTTCGGATTCCACGCTAATCTGTAGGTCCTCCATTTCATCTCACAATCACCCTAACATTACACATTAGCGTGTGTATAACCCGAACGGGTAGTAAGACGCGGTGCTAATAATAATGATATAGTATTAATAGTCCGAGATAATCTCCCCTATGTTAGTCAAGAGTTTACGCATCTAAACAGATTTTGGAGCATAAATTCTCAAGTTGGGAGACTCGGTTGTTTACAAGCAGCATTGTGTGAGATAAGTTAGGCTTTAAGAAATAGTTTTAATTGCAACGTGAGTTGGACAATCCACCTGATTCCCTACTCACCAAGATCTGATGGACGCTTGATCAATGTATCACTTCATTTTACTATTATTATGATTGTTTGCTTTAAGTATTGCTAAATGTGTGCTTTTAATTACACAAGGCTAATTGAATAGGATCTGTCTGTCTCTCTTATGCATTCAGAAATGTGCCCATACGACTCTTAGCCCCGTCATTAATATTTACTTAAATTTCTAACCACATAGATATCATTACAATTTGAGGACTGCTTATGTGGTCTAGTGGTCATAGGTTCTGGCTACAGACCCAGAGGTCCCGGGTTTAATTCCCGGCGCGTCCAGATTATCTGGGAAGCAGTGGGTCTGGAACGGGCTAGATTCAGCCTAGAGTGGATAAATAAGGAGCTACTCGAATAAAGTAGTAGTGGTTCCGGTATAGAAAGCCGAGCTTAATGGTTGAAGTCATCGTTGTGCTGACCACATGACACCCTCTATCCGCAAGAGTTGGCACTAATTCGCCAAACAGTTTCGTAGCCACTCGGTAGGTATAGCCTGAATGAGGGCTGACAGCATGGGGTTACTTTTATTACATTTTGAGTGGATGGTAATCATCGTTATGGATAAATAAAAAAGAGAGAATATGGGAGTGGAAGAGGGGGGGGCTCAAAATTTCCTAAGATAGCATACAGTTAAAGGGAAATAATAAATGTTCGAGAACCACTGTTCCATATGGACACATCTCCAAATATATCCCTTGAAATAATCCCTTGACGTTCTTGGACAACGGTGGTTGACGGTCCTCGGCCCCCAAATCTCCGTTGCAACTTTTAGAGTGCACCTATTAATTTTTCTCAGAATACGCCACTGCATTGTAGGGGATATAATCAAATAGTGAATATTTTCGTTGGCATCCCTCCGAATAATTGAACTACGGTCCTCCTGGATCAGGATTCACGTAATGTAACTTAACAACGCGAACAAAACACGGAAAATGAATTTGAACTGTTTGAAAACAAATCGTTCACTAAAATTTATCATAATCCATTCCAGAGCTGATAAGTTTTCAAGTACTTGCAATATAAGCTTAGGCTACTGAATATACCAGATAAAATGTAACATTAAGCTACGACATTTAAGAGCTCGCGAAACGCGGAAGAAAACTAACCAAAGAATTCATCTGCAATACCATAAACAAACAAATGAAATACATAATAGTCGTGTTTACGTCACTCACAACATGATTGGCTAGTTAGGACATGTGGTACCCTTCACTTAACGTTGACGTAACGTTAAAACTCAAGTTCTCCCTCCCCTGGACAACTCTTACGTTGCGTTACATTACGTGTGAATGTTAAGTTGCTCATGATCCCCGCATAAGACTTGTGGTATCAAACTCTTTAACCATTTATTTAGCCATGAAGGGTGGACTATCAATTACAGTCACATTTTATTAAAAGTGGCCTTTTAGAAAATACTCTTTTTTTTTTTGCTCCATTGATAACATTTTTACAATATTATTATTTTATAAGTTTTTATAATATATCATTTCACATGCTAAGGTTTAAATACGTGAACGTAGATCCAGGGACTTTTCTATCTATCATAGAAGATACATCTTATGAAAATTAGACTGTAGCTAAAAAAAATGATTAGAGAAGAGATTACACAGTTGTCCGTATCAACCCTTCCCCCCCCCCTTTCTTTTATATAGGATAAAGGTAACATGAATAATAATAAAATGAGGATTTATTTTCTCCTTAAATCAATTCTGAAGTATGACCTAGTTCTCATGGGGGCTTTGTAAATGATTATTATTAATGTTCCGGCCGAATAATGCAACAAAGCATACCATTTCTATCCAAGAGGAAAATTTTGTAAAGCAGGGACAGACATTGATTCATTCAAATTGAAACAAAATCTCGAAGAAGAAAAAAAAGGAATGCTGAGTAAAAGAATTTTAATGGAATTGTGGTGGGGAAAATTGTAAAGCTCAGAATTTTCTAGAACATAATTATAAAACTTTTGAATTATCTGATGAATATTTGATTAAGTTTTAGATGCCCTTAAGGGCGGCTACCTAGGTAACTATTAGGTTAACAATATATGAGTTTTGAATTTACTGTAACTAACATAAAACTATTTTTTCTATGACCCGATAAATAAATATAGTAGTAGTAGTAGTAGTAGTAGTAATAGTAGATATAGTTTAAAAGATGGAACTTTCCTCTCTGAAAAGTCAAATAAAACAGGCATTTAGATATGATTGATCAACCAAAATAATTACGTGGGTTTTTATACTTTTCAGGGTGAAAAATGTCAACCATCAAACTATGCTTACAAATATATACATAAAAGTTGAAATTTTCTACTCTGGTGAGCACATAGTATTTTGGCTGGTCATTTAGACCTAAATGTCCGGGAAACAAAATAAAACTAGTAAATGAGCATAGAATGGATTTTTGTGATTCGATTGATTAAATTTAAAAAGGGGGATAGGGTGTCATAACGTATTGGCATTTGTATTTTCCTCCTCGCTTGTTTGTTCTTCTTACTGCGGACAGCTCCATACAGTAACGGTATGGGACCACTTGGTTTCTGTCGTCTATGAATATTCTACTTGACTTTTCTAGTGCCTAATGGTTGCAATAACCAACCTAAGTCCAATTATCATACGAAGGGCCATATCTGACAACTAGAAAAAAGCTAGTAGATCTACTGTCACGTATTCATACGTAAAGTTATATGACCTTCAGCTGTCACTTTTGATAGATAGTATCAATACTTATGAAATGTTATCAAATTTGGCCGCAAAAATTTGTTTGTGTTTTCTCTAAGGCCCTTCCTAAGAAACTTGGACTCAAGCTACCTCGATACCAAAGTGTTATTTTCAAAAATCCCTCACTTTTTCAATATGCGAGTCAAACAGTTTGTAACTGTATGGAATTTGCTGTGTATCTAATTACCTATTTAGGTTAATTAAACAAAACTTGCTATAAATATTTATTCTACCTGTAACCTTTGTAATATAATTAGGATATTATAAGTTTATTGGTGTTAATAACTCATAAAATACATTTTTAAAGTTGTAAAATTGTTGCACAAAGGTATTGACATGTAAATCAAATAATAATAATGTATTATTAGTTGATTCTGACATTTTTAACTCAGACTGTAGACTGTCTCCTTACAGAGTTAAGGTCCTTACGGTGTTGATTCACAGCACGTCCCAAAGATTAATTTTATCGTCGGTGGAATTGGAGTTTCCTCTTTCATGCTGTTGAATTAAGGTCATTCGACAATTTTTATCAGAGATTATTATTTTTTAGCTTATAACATCTTTGCAGGGAGTTTAACAAAGAGGGGTTATCTTGGAAAATATAGAAAGTATCAATGTATCTTTCAGCTCATTCCAGCAACATCAGATAAGGAACTGCTTTACCTGGATGTGTTTGGATTATCTTACCCTCAGACTCGGCCGGCCATATTATGTTCCGCTAGTCATTGTCGTCTCTACTATCGGTACAGTCAAAACAAGAAATTGCATGAAATATACATTTAAAATCTATATTTGCAATGCCCAATGTGAACACATTAATAAAATTAACGAATAACGATTGGTTAATAAACCAAATTAATTCTAAATAACGACATAGAACAATATTTTGATTAAAAGTTATGTAATTGTACCACTTTTAAACTGCTTATACATTACAAATTATGTTTTTGTAATATATTATAAATATTTAATTGTGTAGGCTATACCTCATATGGTATGTCTAGTTATAATAAATTTCAGCCTCATACATTAACTACTTTACCTCAACAATGATACAATACAATACAATTTTAACTGTCGAATGAGCTTAACGGCCATCAGGGATCGTTTGTAACTTGTGTTTTGTTATAATAATAATAATAATAATAATAATAATACTTAGCACCGCGTCTTACTACCCGTTCGGGTTATACGTTTAAGTACTAATTACGCTAATGGACTAGGAATTGGGAGGAAGTGAACTCGCATTTGCGTTGCGGGAGAGTGGTAAACCACCCCCAGTCTGCCCGATCGAGATTCGAACCTCGAACTCCCCGTCCTTGGCAGTCTAGCTCAACATGAAACTAGCGTGCTAGCTAACTACGCCATCGAGGTGGGTTGTTCTGATATAATCAGTCTGTTTAGAAATCTCACTTTTTTTTTAAAAACATAGTCAAATATTTTACTAATTAAAAAGGCACTTCTAAACCCACAGTTTTGGGTTTATAATTACATGTTATAGCAATACACAGCCTAAGCTCCTAGATTTTTATTATAAAGCAGGGTGGATCCTATCAAAGTCTAGTTTCAACAGTGGGTATCAAACCTGGTTCCTCTAGAATTGTTTTCAATAACTCAAACCACAGAGCAATAAAGAAGAACAACGAATCTGCATAGGCGTGTGTAAGGTTGCGTGTTTGTTTCTAACATGAAACCTCAAGTATTTCTTAACGTGGTATTTTTTGGAAAAGGGGGGGGGGCTGAATCTATCTGAGCTGACAGAGCTACCGGGACCGATCGAATCTCGTGAGCAGGGGCAGAAATGGAATCACGTTGAGTTCTAGTTGCGAGAACGATGGTTAGCTGCGCCACCCTACAAGAGCGGTTTGAGGAGTTGCAGGCGCATATTCCTAGTTTTTATTTTATTTTGCACCGCGTCTTACTTTCCGTTCGCGTTATACACTTAAGCACTAATTACGCTAATGGGCTAGGAACTGAGAAGGTTGAATATAGAGGGAGTGAACCGGCGTTTGCGTGAATGGAGAGTGGAAACCCATTTGAGAAATTCTAAACTTTTTTTTAGAAATATTTTCACTTTGTTGTTTTATTTTATTTTAATTTTAATTGATTTACTACCGGTGACCTGGTGGTCCAGGGGTAAGGTGTCTGACTTCTCTGTTGGGGGTGCGGGGTTCAATCCTTGGTCCCCACACAGATTTATCTGATTGCCAAACCCTTCCTTCAATTCTGATAAGACGTTTATTAATCACAACTTGTGAATGTGGGGAATGACAGAACTCCACCGTGGTTCGGATCCCACGTTAAATTGTAGGTCCTCCATTTCATCTCACAACCACCCTACCATTACACATTAGCGTAAGTGCGTATAACCCGAACGGGTAGTAAGACGCGGTGCTAATAATAATAATAATAATTGTTTTTACCTCTATTTTTTTAATCAAGCTTTATTTCTTTCCTATTCCTTGACAATGGAAAACGTCCAACTAAACCATCTTAACATAATACAAAGAGAAACTCATTTTTCCTTTGCCATCTCGTGATAGTTGGTGTATACTGGCCAGCCCTGATATCACCTTCACCGGACGTTGGTAGTCTCGTGTTAGCAATACCCCCTTGAGCTAACCACAGCGAGGGTTAGGTTGCATTGACCGCACAGTCTCTCCTCTACCCTTCATTATGTAATGGTCATCGAACACCTCTGTTGTTGTATTTTACCATTTTTAGTCTGCTGCTAGTGATTACTAAAATAATTAAACTTGATACTTTTGATAATGGATCTTCTGCTATGTCAGTCTATAAATGAACACACAGGCATAACTAAGGTTGAGGGGAAAGGGGCGGGGTTTTGGGCACCCAGCACAATTTTTTTAAACTGAGCATTCTATTACAGTAAATTTGTTATTGCTAATTAGTATACATTAGCCATTTATGAAGGGGTTGGGGTCAAAGTCGAAGGTTTGGTGTACCGACTCCGCAACCCTGGTTTTAAACCCCAAGTCATTAGGAGGTGAGGTGACCCCCCCTCGGTAAATGTTTGAAAATGTAATACCCCTACAAGATATTTGGAGTGGTCCTCCAGATTTTTTTAAATATTGGAATGTTCCTAGAAGTTATTTGACGTGATCTTACCGTAGCCTTTTTTTTAATTAGATTGATTCAGAAGATATTTATCGTGAGCCTCCTCTAGCAATTTTTGAAAATTGGAAGCTTCTAGAAGCTATTTGAAATTTGATACAGGGCAATTTTTTCAGCTCAATTATTGAGAATATCATAAGGGAGGGATGTAAAACTAGAGAGGGGGCAGTTTATTCAAGTCAAGGGATAAGGGCGGGACAAATTCTGTAATGATATTGATTTGGATTACTATAAATTATATAAAAAGTCATGGATGAAGGTAATTTTTCTTTAAAGTAATATATGTAGAGTATCCTTTTATGATTCATCCATGAAGAAACACGCGCATTTAAGAAATAATGGGAAAAGGATTTCACCACTAAAATATATTTTTTTACAATATTTTCTGTTAAAAGAACAACTGCGCTATTTCCTATTAAAGGAACAACTCCGCAGTATTTGACAAAGACGCCAATTCCCTATACCAATAAGAAGCTAGCCTTCACAACACCTGTCGCCAGGACTCTTTCTATTAGTTAATTTTTACACTGTTGACGAAGGGAGAAATATGCAAGGAGTATGTCATATATAAACCGTTTGTGCGTATCAGCCAGGCATACAGGATCCAAACATCCACACCAGGGATTCATCCACACTCACAAGTCAGTCAGAGCCACACACTGGCAGTCACAGTCTAACACAGTATAAAATAACTTACATTAATATCACAAGTGTGCAGATGATATAAAGCATTTAATTGAAGAATAAACCGTGTGTGAATAAACAGCCATCAACAGTTCTGTTTCTTACATTTATTAATTATACCGTTCTAATTAGTGCTCGACCACGGAGCTATAGACAGCTGGTTAAACTGTATATTTTCCGTACAGTGATGATAGGCGCTCGACCACAGCTCTATAGACAACCTAAACATCATCACAGCATTATTATATCAGGGAATTAATCCGTAGTGTTTCAATCGATGCCCAATGCGTCAATACTTTTACAATTCTTTTCACGTGGATAAGTCCCATCCCCTGTTATGTCACCCATGCTCGACTTAGGTTTGTACATTTTATATACTTTTTAGTCACTTTAACTAAACAAAAGCAACATACACAAATTAACACGTAACTGAACATTGGAATGGTATGCACATGATAAAATACTTTAATTTAAATTTGATGTGCATCACTACCCAACTTTGTTTCATGTGCCCAATATAATTTCTAGTAGATTATGGGAAACTTGGACCAAAAGAAAAGATACTAGGCAGAACCAATTATATATTTGTAACAAACGCCAGTAAGTTCCTCAGAAGAAAATTCCAGCTAGTAGGCTGGGCATGCACTATTCCTTAATTTATTATTTATCATTAATATTTTATTCTATATTATTTCATCTACTACAACTTTTTTTTAACTTGTTTATCTAGATCTTGGACCCGGACCTCTGGAAGTCACGGGCCTGGTACCATGATACCAACAATCATTGTCCCCCGCCCCACCTCCCTCATGTACCCAGCTCTGGCCACAAAAGTTAAAACACGCGTTTGATTCATGACTCACTACATTGATTTGCCTGTCTTCCCATTTGCAGAGAAGGTTGATGCATTTATTCTTCCCTACCTTTCTTATCCCTGCCTGGTTCAAATGAGTAATTATTAATAATTTTTTATCTTTTTTTTCAGCTACATATACCCTACAATGGAGGAGCTATCGGAGCAGATCCTATTTGTAATGTCACATTATGCTCTGAGGAGTGTGATCGGATTTGGTGTTGGCGTAGGGGCCAACGTGTTAGCCAGATTTGCCTTGGCGCACCCAGAGAAGGTATACCATTATTTTTTTGTTAATGCCTAAGGGGTAGGGTAGAAGATGCGAGAAAAGGTCTTTGTTTTTGTAGTTTAATATCAAAACTTTTTTTTTGTCAAAATAAATCAAATATTGCTCCAGTAGAAACATAGGAGTTTAATTTTTTTTCACGCGGTGATATCAACAGTTGTTTAATATCTGTCATGAACATAGCAGCATTAGATGCGAAACTTTTTAAATAAGAGAAAAGTTCTCATTGAATTCCAGTACACCTTTGACAGATATTTAAGAACTGTTGATATCACGAAGGTGACCTGGCGGTCTAGGGGTAAGGTGTCAGACTTCTGTGCTGGCGGCCGGGGTTCAATCCTCGGTCCCGGCACAGATTTATCTGATTACCAAACCCTTCCTTCACCTCTGACAAGACATCTTGTGGATGTGGGGAATGCCAGGCCTCCACCGTGGTTCGGATTCCACGTTAAACTGTAGGTCCTCCATTTCATCTCACAATCACCCTACCATTACACATTAGCGTAAGTGCGTATAACCTGAACGGGTAGTAAGACGCGGTGATGATAATAATAATAATAATAATAATAATAATAATAATGATATCACCAAATGAAGAAAATTAAACTCTTAATGTTTCTACTGGCGCACTAGCTTGTTTATTTTGGCAAAAAAAAAGGGGGGGGGGAAGATTTGCTATAAAAACTGCAAAACCTTGACCTTTTCTTGTGTTCCCCACACTGCCGCCTTAATATGTGCATCACGCTAAACCAGCCAAGGTAGCTCACTGCAAACATGTTAACTGTCACAATCTTATACTTCACCTTTCTGCATCAGTGGTCACACAGTTTAAGGCTTTTGTTTAACAACAGAGTGGCTAGTGACGGGGAAGTCTAGGTTTGAGCTTTGGGACCGTGCACTGGGGAGTGGTCTTATACATGTGAGTTATCACTTTGATTTGGCCATCTATCTATTGCAGGTGCATTTTTCTTTGTTACTATCCAAGCACTTAATCATTGAAATAAATAATCTAATAACATTGTTGACCGTTTGGATTTTTAAAAAACTCAATCTTTCCCTGTTAGATCAAATGGTTGTGTTGGATCAATCTATAAAATGAATTATGGTTCAGACCTACTTCTTTCATATAACTTGTATGCATTTTATATCACAAATAAAAAAAAATAAAAAACTCCATGGCGTAAGCCCAGGATCAAGCTTTATCGAGCAACAAGCCACCACCTTTAGCAATAATAGTGCTAACATTTGCAGATAGAGTGTGTCATGTGGTCAGCACAACAAACCCTCTGGCTGTTAATCTCTGTTTTTTAAACCAGGACCACTATCATTTTATTCGAGTAGCTCCTCATTTGGCCTCACGAGACTAAGTTTGACCCGTTCCAGACCCACTGCTTCACAGAAAGATTCTGGAGATTGAACCCAGGACCTTTTGATATCTAGCCAGGAACTCTGACCACTAGACCACAGAGACAGTCTTATATAACAACTGAAAATACTTTACAGCTCGTTTTCTTCATCATGTTTTTTCCCCCCCACTGAGTTAATCTTGTGGTGGGCTAGTGTGTAAGTTGATCCTGTGTTTTTGTTTTCCAGGTGGAAGCACTGTGCCTAGTTAACTGTCTGTCGACTCAAGCAGGTTGGATCGAGTGGGGCTATCAGAAACTAAACTCAAGGCACCTACGCTCCAAAGGAATGACTCAAGCGGTTCTCGACTATCTCATGTGGCACCATTTTGGAAGAGTAAAAAGACTTTAACTACATTTATTAAAGAAAATAATTGCTCTATATTTTAATTTTTTGCCATAGTATATAAATAGTTTAGCTTGAATATCAAATAACTAGAGACCCTGATTTGTGATACATAAAATGATTGAATTTAGTTAAATAAAAAGGTGCATTTCGGTATAAAAAGTCTGTAAATAAAATATTTATTTTTGGTAAAAGATTATGACTGGATTTCTAAACACCTAACAAATTTAATATAATAAAACGGTTAAAAAAAAGTATAATTTAACTTTCTCAAGCATTGTTTATTTTTATTCTTCTGTATTTGAACACAAAATGACCGCTATAATATTTTGTTCAAACATATATTTTATCAATGTTCTTAGGTTGAGGAAGATTTGAATTTATTTTTAAAATCACATTTAAATTAACAAAATTGACCATAGTTCTCATTTAAAAGCTCAAGTTATCAATTTTGCAAAAAGATTAAATTTGGTTTTATTTGAATATGTGTTTGATAGACTGTATGTGGTTGCCAATCTTCATCACATAACCACAGATGTACATCGAATGTTTATATTATACGACACACAAGGATTGCCAAAATGGCAATTATATTGTGTTGTTCATGACCGATAAGAGCACCAAATTCAACCGGCCCCCCCCCCC